>CAAKHG010022646.1:0-34262 GCA_901007715.1 Dactylopterus volitans
CTTGACCAATTTGTGGTATGTCTGTGCTGGCGAGACCGCACGAACAGTGACTAACTGGTTGATTATGATGAATATGGTGGACTTAGTTTTGAACCGAAACCCTCTGACAAACGCTGAGCAGCCAGCTATCGCCAGAAGAAAAAAAAAAGCTATTTTCTCATGCCCTCTCCTTCCCTCACGCGGGCACAGTAGATGCGATCATACGCGACAGAGCAAAAGGTTAATGCTAATTTAATACGCATGAATTAAGCGCTACTTTAATCACGGCGGCAGGAGCACTTGGCCAGACTAACCAGAATACTGACATCCCGCATGAGCCGTGTCAGTGGCGAGTCAGTCGTATGGCGCTCAATCACTAAATCTGTCCAATTGAATTTTGTTTTATTTATTTCATTTTTTTTTTTTTTTTAATCATTTGCTGCTTACGGTAACACAGTAGTGTTTGAATACATGTGTTCGGCCCGGGAAAATCTCGCAGTCTCTTGGAAGCGTTAAGCTCAAATTGTCTGGCTGACTCAGGCACGATGAAAAATTCGATATGATGCCGAGGAGATCAGCGTGGCCCCAGGACACGCAAACTTGAGAAGCAAGTCAACGGGGACTAGTTATCCCCACTGCTGTCGAGTCGTTACTAAGACCCAGCCATCTCGCTGCAACAGCAAACTCTGGTCTCATTACACGGGATTTACTGATGTGACTGGTAGTTTTCCAGTTGTCAGTTAAAACCCATGTATTTCCCTGGAATTTGTAATAATACGAGCGAAAGGGGTTTTTCCTTTCTCCGAATTTCCCCACAATGAGAAAACATTTTTGAATGTCTTCTATTTTGTTGTATAATCCAATTGTTACACTTGAGGGTGTGGTTTAGGACGATTATTGGCACTCCGGTGTCACGTAACGCGCCAGAGCAACGTATAATGTACAGCTATTGGAAAAAGGTGGGATAATCAGGGTGGTCCTCGATTCTAGCCAGTACAGTAAATAATATCAAATGAATGCAGTGACATGTTTAACTGTGTTTCTGTTTCTGGAGAGTTCAAATTCCTGGTCAGTATTATGTGCCTACTAAATCACTGTCCTTTCCACCGCCCGAGTAGAACCTTTGCGAGACAACGGCGCCTTGGAAATATATTGAAAAATCAATACTGGGAGAATGCATCTGCATGGTAAAACCAGGACAAACACGGACCAGGACGAGCACGGGTCAAGCGCAACCCTGACTCCGGCAGATGTAAAACCGAGAGACTGAGGCGGGCTCGCGGTGTGATCTCCTCTCTCTGCCTCCCCAGAAACAACAGGTGATATAACTGCTGATTTAAAACCCCTAACTGTTGCACCACCAATTAGTTTGGTGTACGCTCGCATGTGTCTGAGGCTCACGGACTCCCATAAATCACGCTGAGTCAAGTGGGAGCTGTTTGGCCCGGAGCAGCATGAATGAATTATTGCGGTTTCCAGCTCGTACTTGGACCCCCACACCGCCATGTTTGGGGGATGAATCAAGGTGCTGCCTTGCCAAACTGCGCATTTTAACAAATCACCTTGAACTCGGCCTTAAAAATCAAGCCATAAAAATCACAAAGACGCTTTTTCATGAATTTTGTCCAAGCAACAGGTTCAAACAAAAACAGAGTAATCATTATTTTATGAGCCTGAGGCGTATTCCTGAAGTGAGAGCAAGAGCAAAGTTATCTCTCTCCCGCTAAAAGACACTTGATTTATGAAAAATCATATTTTTTTACTATTCTGGCTGCGATCATTGTTTTTAGTTTTACGAATGCCACCACAGAATCAGGCTTTCACCCCTAGAGGAGAGGTAAATCCGTGCGTACGTCTCACACACAGGTCGGGTTTGGTGAACCCTGATCCACGGGTGCGCTGCTGACCGCGGGCCCTTCGCTCTGCTCGTAATAGCCTATAAAAACCCGTCGCGGAGGAAAAGCTGCTGCACAGAATGGCGCCAACGGTGAGGCGCGCAACAAGAATCAATGGATCAGTTGCACTTTTTTAACTGTTTAGTTAAGATAATGAATTTCCCACTTAAATATTTTGAGTAAAATGATGGGCGAGACTAAATAATTTCCTTCTGGGAAGTTGAGAGAAAAACGGAAGTGCTGAACACGCCGTGACCGACTGAGCTCACCAGACGCACGTTAGCGCCTAGCTCATCAGGTGCGAGCCGCTCCGTTACCAGCGCTCCAATAGCTGTCGAGCTACTCAATTAAGGACCGCAAATGTCGAGGATCGTAAACGTTTACATGGTCTGAGAACGCCTGTTAAAAAAAAAAAAAAAACTGCGCCACCATCTGTCCATAGCGGTTTAGGATGTGTCACTAAGCGCCAAAAATGTTGCCTCGTGGAAAAGTTAAACGGCCGCCAAAGTCCGGGGACTTTTTGATGTGTGAAATGTCGTGGTCGTCGACTGCGGCGTCAGAATTCACACCTGCGTTATTCTAGTCTCAGCGTGGACGCCGTTTTTTCATGCGTGCATTTCTTGGTTCCGTTCCGCGTCTATCAAGCCCGGCGGAGTGAGCTGCAGACCCGCCATTATCAGCGCTGCGACGCCAGCAGATGTGGTCCGGCGGTTGTCCCGCGTGTGACCCACCCACCCCCCCACCCAGCCCTCCCCAGGTGCCTGCCGTCTTCTCGGAGTCTGCCGTGTGTGTGTGTTTGTGTTTGTCCTTCGCTGCTTTCAGCCGCGTTAGGGAGAAATATGAGTCATCCAAAAAGCATTGCTGTATATATAACTGGGAAGGAGAGAAAAAGGGGGCGGGGGGGGTGGGGGAGACACCACCACATCAAACGGAGAGGAGAAGAACAAAAGGCGCGACTTTGTTTGTCCCATGTGTGGCCAGATCGTCTGAAGCGTTGTCCCAAACACAACATCGCAGTGCACCTCACTCCGACCGGCTGCAGAGGGAACATCCGAGCGAAGCGCGCTGATTTACGGGAGGACCCCGGCGTAATCGCTTGAATCGCACTGAGTTTGTATGGTTTGAAAGAGGGACAGAGGTAGAGAGTACGGGGGGAGAAAACGGAGTTGACCACCGTCTGCGTGGCTCTCATGGCCGCTCCTTTCCGTTTTTGTTCTGGTCTCGCTGTGCTCTGGCACGCCGATGAAGGACAACACACCCAGACGCAAGCCGAGCGCTGTGGGATGCGACCTCAACCACTAACTGAACCGCAGCTCCAAAAGCACATGGCACAACTCTGGTCAGCACCCGATGCATCGGGCCGAGAAGAAGAAGGTACACCCTTCCACATCCTGGACTGAGACCCGGAGCGGAGTGAAAAAGACGCCGTCTGTGTGAAACTAGAGCAACCGACGCTAAGCAGAGGAGGTGGACTATGACACCACTTCTCAGCCACCCACAACGTGCTCTTCTAAACCCTCCCCCCCACCTTCCCAGACAGCTCTCGCCTTGACCCCTGCGACCCTAATGACTGACATGATGGCCTGGGTGGGCCTACAACTCTCAGGTGACCTAAATGGTCTGGGCAGGTCAGCAGCGTGACCTTTAACAACTCTATAAGTACCGGCAATCCCGCAATACCTGGGACTTTATACCCTATAACCTTGACAGCATGCTTTCACTTCCTTTTTTTGTACAAGAAATAAGCCAAAATATCCCAAGCGTTTGTTTTGGTGGTGTCATTCAGAGCCAGAAGTTATCAGGAAATGGCACCATGGTCTCAAGACCCTGCCCAACTCAATCCAGAGATCGGTTTACCATTTAAAACATTTTTTTTGTGTGTGTGGAATGGGCACTATTCATATGTCAGGTCCTCTCATGTCTACTCAGAGAAGCCTGTGAGCGCCAGTCATGACTTAGCACCTCAGTTTTTATAGCACCAATATCAAATTTATGAGAAAAATGTACTATTGAACAAAGACCAGCATGATTAAAACTCACAAAGGTGACGAATATAATCTATGAGAAAAGAAGGAACGAAAAGTACTTTCATATTTCAGTTTGGCCCAGGTGTCATCCACTAACATGGAGGAGGTAGGGTTTATGACCTATGCCCTACCCAGCCACAAGGGGACGCTCGAGATGTTTTGTTGCCATTTTTAAAGAGCTGTCATGTTGCCTAGTTTATACGAGCCCACGGTCGTTTGGAAATGAAGAAACCTTTCGGACGAGAGGCGAAGGAACCAAAGGAATTCCAGATGTGGTCTACCTAACTTCTTAGGATTGTTGTACATGATTTCAGAATTCCAGATTTGTGATCATGAGAGTGAACATTTGGTGCACAGCTCTGATGAGAGCAAACCATCTGCAGGTGATTCCGCTCCTCAAACTAAAGACCTAAAAATAGCTTACAGCCTAAATGCGAAAAGCTGCACTTGGATGTTTATATAAAAAAAAAAAAATCACTTGGTCATAGTAGGTGTGTGATCCATTAGTCAAGAATTCAACCCTCTTGTGTGGGATGTGGTATCATGTCCCCCACCTTACTGTAAACACCCTCATCTTCAGACCTCCAGCTGAGGATGAGGAACCCAAGGCTCAATAATCAAAAGTTGATGTTGAGAAGAAGCCTCGAGCCATGGAGGAGGATAAAGATGAGGGGTAAAAAAAAACGCTGAAACCCCCTCTGAACTAAACATCCTCCTCTTTCCAAACCAAATGGTCTTTGTCCTTGTTTTTTTTGTTTTTTTTTTTCCTTCTCCACACTATTTGCTAATGAGGACTTGGGGTCAGTGTAATTGTTGCAGGAAACACTGATCAGAGGTGCAATTTGAGGGAAAATGAGGTTCTGTCGGATGACCTCATCCCTTTGGTCGCGAGCAGGCCGAGACCGAGGCTTTTTCTGATTTGTCTTCCTGGGTCAGCAGCATCGCATGTGTGGGATGTGCATGTTCGTGTGTGTCACGGGCTCGAGTGAAATCACTACGGGGGGGGGGGGCATGCCAGTGATGATGAGTCTGTGTGAGGAGCCGAAATGATTAGACCACCTATAGATAATTCAGCCTCCAGCCAAGGAGATTCACTCCAGACTGGCTGCGCCGTCTTATCAAAGTTCTCACAGTAGGAGTCTTAATTAGGTTGATGTAACTGTTGTGGGGAAAGCGCGAGTGAGCGTGGACGTTGTTCGGATGTGTGGACCAGCTCCTCCCTCGAGCCAGAAACCAGAGAGGAACAACTCTTCGTTGCGGAACAAGACCGGGATCTACGACTGCGACATCGGCAGACACTAAAAGCCGAACCCCCAGCTTGAGGCAGGAGGCCTCAAGCTGACCCCTGCTCACTTTCCGAAGAGGCGGATCTCTGAGAAACGCTTCTTTCAAAGGTCACTGATGGAATAACTATCATATGTCCGACGTGATGGATCAGCTAGCAAACCGGCTCTGGAACCGATGCTGCAGCACGTCATCCATGCATGTTTTGGTCTCCACCAGAGGGAAATGTGTGGCTCTTGATACCTATTGTTTTTTAATTTTTTTTTTTAATGGTGCTCAATACTTCTTGTTGCCACGTTTGACAGGTAGAATATATCCAGGGCTGTAAGCGCGGTTTAAAAAATGTATGTCATGGGCGTACTTTACTCTTTTATGCAGTTTTAAATCAATTTTTGGTATACAGAAATCTTATGGCTGCCCTGTTATGAGCTGCTTGTTGGCTCTGGAGCATCATTAAATTATATTATCAATAAGCTGATAGCTTACTGAGAGGTCGGGATGAACCATAAATAACATGATACAGTATGAGGCAGGGTTATTGAATTATCGGCAGAGGTTGGACCGAGTCAATGTCCGCAAGTCACAAGTGAGTCTCAACTCGAGAGTCAAATCCCAAGTCCTGAGCTTTGAAGTTTCCCCTGTTCCCTCTGTGACTCTTTGAACGGAGACTATCTATTCAATCACATGCTCTTTTAATTAAAATGCAAATTTCCCCAAAGCAGTAATGAAACCAGTTAATCGGTCCGTGCTTCCACAGGAAAAAAAAAAAAAGAGAGAGAGATGATAAGATAAGATAGAACTTTATTAATCCAGAACAGGAAATTCCTGCGCCAGATTGCTCAGAAATTACAGCAACAACATAAGATCACAGCGGTGGATGAAAACAAAGTGCCTTAAGGAGCGAATGCATATAAACAGTGTCTTAGTCAGGTAAGTTCAAAAGTAGCAATTACAGTTTCACATCGAGAGCGCTCACGCTGGCAGCGGTGACACATGACATCAGATGTGAGCGTAAAAAATAATGATTGATATTGCACATGACAGTGAGGTATAAGCACACGTGGTAAAACGTGGCACAGCAGCAGAGGAACATACTGCACGTGATAATCAACATAACGCAGCCCATGGATCTGAAATTAATATTGCACGTGATGTTGAAAAATAATATCGCGCTTGGTTCAAACCGTATGCACGGGAGTGAAAAGTGACATTGTACATGATGTTCAAACATGACATTGCATGTGAGAGAACCCTCTCGGTGCACATGACAATGATCCGATAGGCTTCCCATTATATTGACAGATGATGTTGATGCCAAAGGTGATCCTAAGGAAACAAAATATGTCTTTTTCCGTAAACATAAGGCTGTCCGACATTTATGCGCAAAAATAACGGGCTGCGTCTTGGAAGTCCGCATCCCGCTAAGTCGCGCTCACGGTCGCCCGGTCAAAACGATGCCAAACGCAGCTTCATGGCGGAATGCACCAAGGAAAGCATATTGACGTTTCAACTTTACGACCGTTGACCGAGCTCAAAGAGCGCGGCTGCATGCACGCATCGGCGGCTCGTGAAAGCGCCGCTCGCCCGCTTTCGCCTGACACGGAACGGCCTGCTTTGCTTCTCCTTTAATCATATCATATCTTTGATCCACCCACCTATCGGAAAATTAAAGGCTCTCGCTCGCAAATTCTCCATTAGCTGGGAAATGTGCGCGCCGGACCGGCTGTCCTTGCCAAACCTCCACCGTTACCAGCTGTGGCCAAATGTCGCGGCGGCGGAATACGAGCAGACAACAGGCGCTTCCGGCCTGACTCCGGCGGCGTCCATCAAATCCGGCATCTTTTTGATCTCTGCGAGAAGCGCGGTTTAATATCAACTTAAGAGCTCATTTGACCGTTTAAAGGCACACAGACGACACGCCACAGCGATCAGAGGGCCAATCTGAGCCGCGGCTGTTGTGATTATACCACTGTATTCCAGCAAATGGAGCGGAAAACATCCCGTTTCACATCTTCGCTGTGGAATCTTTGCTTGTCCAGATGGATGGAAAACATGTGTGACAAGGCATCATTTAAAAATCTGAGTCACCAAAATACCCTCACAATCAAGCCATGTTTTTTTTTTTGTTGTTTTTTTTTTTTAAATTCGGAGTGACTGCACGGAGCAGGAAGGAGTTTGGCATCGCAGATGATTACCCGGCCAGACTCGCTGCCTCTGCTGCGCAATACAATGGAGTCAGATGAGTCAGGCAAGCAGAGTGTTACTCCACCGGCGGACAATAGAGGCTGAAATGCATTGCAAAGTTAAAAGAAAGAAAAAAAAAACCCAAAAAAAACATCAACCATCGCCGGCCGCCATTTTAAACAAACAAACAGACCACACAGCTTCACAAAAACCAGCGTGCGTACGACGGACGGCCACAGCAGCCGGGGAGGGAATAAGCTGATGCTCATACACACGGATGCACATGTAGATATTTGGCGCGTGGATGGTCAACTAGACACCTGAGGCCTGGACCATGAACCGGGATCAGCAGACCCGGGGTACCCCTCTGTTACCTGGGTTGACTTACCCAGACATTTGCAATCCGGACAAGCGCTACGACGAGGCTGCTTATCGCCTCTGTAACTGAACCCGGGGTTTTTCCTCTCTTGATCTGTGCGCGTTCGCATAAAAGGGGCGGGGTTTGCAGCGTCCGACCAATCGCAAACCCGGAAGAAACTCTATGGGGCAGCTGGCGTCACAATGGCGGACAATTATTCTTCAAAAAATATGAAGAAGTCAAACGTATCGTCCAGCAAACGCCAATGCTGGCATAGGATCGCCGACCCTGTGGATGCATACATTCGTAAGATTATACAATATCAACTCATTGGACAATATAAACGGGCAGCACTTGGGCAGCTCTTTTGAGGCTCAGCGCCCCATTTTTTGTTGGAATATTCCTCACCGTGACAGCACGGGCAGGTGCGCGTTCCATAAATTCGTGTTACTGCAGTTTTGCCATACGTGACCGTTATTATTGACCTCATTGTTTCAGATGCTACCCTCGGGGAGCCAAACGGACCTGGGAGCAAGTCAAGAACAAGTACCAAAACATACTCCAGCTCTTCCTCTCCTCTCACGATCCGCACATCAACGTCGGCAGGATCCTCTAAGAATGGGCGGGCCATTTTCCGAGAGAACTGATTGGTTAGTAGGTGGCGCTTTCAGGCTCGTTGAGCTCTAATCTAGAACGTAACCTGCGCCGGAGCAGGCTAGCCATTCAGCGTAAGTTGCCATGGTGATTTACCCCACTAAGAGGTGAACCAGCGCCATAGGACCGGAAACCCGGGGTTAACCCTGAGGTTACCTCGATAAGAGAAAATCCCGCTTCAAAGTCGTTCTGGCGTTCGTGGATAAAAAAAAAAAATGGGGCTTTTTTTTTGAAATTCAAGACACATTAGCTTTCACTGCAGAATTTTGCATGTATGTTGAAATATACTTAAACTAAATTAAGTAAATCCCCTTTGACACTGGCCAAGAACACCCACTAACATCAAGCTGCAGCGTGTATTCGGCATTCACTTCCGGGTCAATGACTGTATGACTGTATTTTCAATACCCTTTGCGTTGCTTTGTAGTGTAAAACAACCAACTAGTAACTATTCCTTTAAATCTTAGCTCAAACTCCAACCTGGCTTTTATGTCAAACATGTTTTTTATGTTCCCAAAGTGGAACACAGAAGAAGGCTGGAAGAGGTAAAAAGTAATACTGTGATAATTAAGACTAATACGATCATTTTCTCTTCAAACGGCGGGTTAGTTAAACGCTAACATCCCAGCCACTGACTGTTTTAAAGTTCTAAAGTGTGACTGCTCGAAGCAAGTTGTAAAAAACAAGAGCGGTTATGAAAGATTCCGCCTCTTCCGTGGGCTCTTGCGTGTGTTTGCTGGCTAACTACCCCGGCACACTTTGAGCTACGGAAACCATTCAACTATCAAAATGTTGGACTTCTAGAGGACTTTTATTCTTGTATTCAATCTTTAAAATACATTTTTGCAATGTTTTTCTTTAATGAATGGTCCTGCTTTAAACCCTAAGCAACTTCATGGCAGCCAGGCTTTGACAGACTGTATGATGTCATATTCTTGTTATGTACACTCTGACATACAGTTGTGACGTCTAAGCAAACCTTGCTCTTTTTGTACTTTGAAGACATTCAGCTTTCTTGTGTCATTTGGGCTTTCGTCTGCCCTTTTTGCACGACCTCAGCATTTTTTCACCATTTGAGCATTCACGGTAATTTGCTGCAGGAAATTCCATTTTTACCTGTTCTGTACACCAACCACCCATAACATTAAAACCACTGCAAGTTTACCATAATGCAACAGCACTGGAATAAATTCTCCCTACCGGAGGAATTTTGCGTTGAATCTCTATTGAGACTGTTTGAGAGAGGTGTTGACATGTTTGAATGGTTGTTATCGGGACTGCCATTTGTGATGCTGTCTAGCTGTACTGGGTTGTACTGAGGGGTGTCCCCAATATATTAACCCTAACCCTAATGTATATGAGGGGACGCTAATAGAAGCGTCTGCTAAATGAAATTGGGCCAAAATGTAAACAATTATGGACTAAGATGTAAAACAAATAATAATGACTACATTCATGCGCCTGACACTGACCAGCGGACTGAAATAACCCAAACTGATGACGGACGCTGAGTATGTTTACTTTTTTTTTGTTACACAGTAAAAAAGGTGACATTTTAGTACAAAGTATATATAAATATTTGAATGATTATCATTGGGACTGCAATTTGTGATGGTGTTGAACTGTACCGGGTTATACTGAGCGGTGTCACCCAAATACATATGAGTGGTATGACCAAAATATTAGGGACACCTCTCAGTATAACTCAGTACAGTTCGACATCGCAAATTACAGGCCCGATCACAGTCATTAAAATATGTCAACGCCGCTATCAAACAGATCTAATAAAAAATTCAACACAGAGCCCCCCCCTGCGGGGAGAACTTATTGCAGGGCTGTTGCGTTAGCTTCTTATGGTGGTTCCGATGTTATGGCTGATCGGTGCCCTGCGTTGCAGCCAGGTGTGCTGCGGCTGCAGCCAGCTGATCGACAGCGACATGCCAGTTCCCACCTCTCAGCGCTGAGCAAACATGCAAAGCCGCCACAGCTCTATCCCCCTTAATCTCTCGGCCTACATCACAGACCAGGAAGCAGCCACTCAACCCCCCCCGCCCCCCTCCCGCCCCCAACCCAAAGCCAAGGGCAAGCAAGAGAGCACACCTTTGAGTGTGGAGAGCAAACACGGTGGGGGCGGGGGGGGGGTCTATATTTCACAAAGCAGTCTCTGGCACTCAAGGCTTGGCAAAAGTAAACAATAGTACTAGCAGGGCCGTAATAGATGGCACCGTTCCTTTTTATACAGTAAATACATGTCAAACAGTGGTGCAACGCGGCAACCAGATTACAGAAGATTTGCAACACCCCAGGATTACAGGAGAATTCCTTCCTTTGATCTCGGACCACTTAGTCTTTGCTTCGCCGTAATTACACCAAGCAGCCACTTTCTTTGACAGGGCCCGAGAAATGATGCACAGACTTCAGTAATTTCTTAATTCTAGGAGGAATTAGGGACTAAACTCTGGTTCGGGCCTATTTGTGGACCAAAGAACACAGTTGTTTTTAAATGCTACTTTTGAAATCCACCTGACGTAAAAAAAAAATGCCTTTATTTATTTATTTTTTTTGGCCCTTGTAGGTCACATCTCCCGTTAGATTGTAAACCTATTTCACAATAAACGTGAAAAACATTTCAAAACGTACGTCTTTATCATATTTTAGCAAATTCCTAATCGTGTGGTCTTCTCCTAAAACAAAATGGCACTTGCTAAATGACAGAACCAAACAAGTCCAGCCAATAATACCGGGTCAAATCCTCAGCAATAGCATGCTAGCTTTAGCACGTTATGTCCGTGGGCCTTTCAGGTGTTTGCCGCTTCGCCTTGTTCCCTTTCCCTCAAAATACAGCGGTTTGCTTTGAGCAAAGTGGTGCGTGTGACAGCTCAACAGCAAGACTGACGACAACAGCCACCGAGATCACTGCCGATGACGTATCTCTCTATCTCTCCCCGCCGTCAAGTCCAATAAAGTTGCTCCCGATTGGCCTGTTTCAGTCGGAAACGTGTCACAGCGCAGACGCTTGATACCCCTGGTGTCTCAGATGGACCTTAAATGCGATTGAAAGCAGCTCTTCAACCTTTTGGACCATCCAGCATGCATTTTCAAATGAATCCAGTAATCGAAAGCAGCCTTGTGACATAAATCAGCAACCTACGGAAGAGGATTAGGGCCAAAAAAAAAAGAAAAAAAAGGAGCGGGGCCAAAAACAAACAAACAAAAATAGGATTAAGGTAAAAAAAAAAAAATTCTAACTTTTTTCTCAGAATTCTGAATTTTTTTTCTCAGAATTCCGAGTTTAAAGTCAAAAGTATGGGTACCTGTGGGGGACCAACTTTGGTGGCGCACTAGAATGCAGGAGAGGAGAGCAGAGCCATGTGCGGATGGAAAATGTCGGAACTCGGTGAGTTTTTGTGTGTTCGAGCCCTCTTTTTTTTTTTTTTTGGCCCTAATCCTCTTCCGTAGCAACCCCATGTAAAACTAGAAGAAGAAAAAAAACAAATACCTTTTGAATTCATTAAGTTTTCACACGTGAGCGTCCACATGTATGATCCATGTCGCATTCACGGGGCGGGGGGTTCCTGACAAATGATGACCATTCATCTTTTTGTGCATGTTTGCAGCTTGTATTATATGTATTAGATAAGTGAGGAATTGGGAAATGACCATTTTTGGCATACCAACCCCGCATGGCGAGATAAGATGGCTTGAACTAACATGTAGACATGTAGGATGTGTGTCAACACTGATCAGGGAAAAAGAAAAAAAAAACCAAAAAACCCCTCACACAAAGAAACCGCATTTCGTTTGCATGAATCAGGCCACGTGTTTTACGCATGTGTAAAATGGTCAGCCTCCCCGCGGCGCAGTGAGAGTGAACGCCGAGCCGCCGCTGCCGAGACCCTTCCGCGGATAAGTCCGCCTCCTCCGGCGGCGAGAGGGGTTGGCGATCTCAGCGGTTTGCATGCTACGGAAGGAGATGGAAAAGATAGATGAAAGACTGCCTGCATGCGAGGCTGGAAGAGAAGAAGATGAGATGGGGATGAAGTCTCCAAAACAATTCCATTATTGACACAGTAGGTGCAGGCAATAAGGGTCTCCTCTTCTGGGTGCTCATCAAAGCTCTTTATAGGAGGCCGAAAAGGAAATAATGCACCACAAAGCTTGAACCGAATCACTCTTGGGCATCAAAGGGTTGCCATTATCTCACTCAAATACACACACACACTCACGCACGCACGCACGCGCGCGCACACACACTCGCATGCATAAGCTCGCAACAATCTCGGGGGCATCTGGGAACAGCGCGGGGCTTTGATGTGCATTTATCTGGATGGCGCAAGTTACTGTTACCCTGCCGCCATGTTTTAGGGATTCGACTGCCGGGGGATGATGGTCATGTTTCGGGAGACGGCTTAGAGGGGGGAGACTTGCGTGCGACGTGTCGATTTTACGACAAAGGGACGTCATTGGCCCGCGCGCTCTTCCTTCCTTCCTTCCCTCCCCTCCCTCCCTCCCGGCGGCAGGACGGCGCGATTGGTCTGCGCCTTCCCGAACCGTCACTGCTGCGAAATGGATTTGTTTCAGGACGTTTTTATGACACTATCAGGAACGCACTCATTTTGAGACCAGGTTTGAGAAAGGATCTTTAAGAGAAACACATGTTTGGGGAAGGAAAAAAAAAAAAAAAAAAAGTCCTCGCTGCTTTATAACATTATGATTACAACCGCCATAATTAATATGACTGCATTTGTTGTCAGTACCAACAGAGAGGAGCCCAAATGCCACCAGGCTGAAAAAAGTGTGTGTCTGAACATAAATGCGGTCTTGATTTTGGATTTAGCTGTAAAACATGGCGTTTGCTCGATTCATTTTTTTTCATATTGAACCAACTCATTTGCATTCCACATGCCGAGACATTAAAATATAAATATAAATATCTCACTATGCCACAGCAATGTCTTCGTTTTCCAGTCCTTTTAGGTGTCTTTGGTCCATGTAATTTTCCATTTTTTTCCCCTAATATCCTGCCCACCTTGTAGTTTTCTGATGAAATAGCAAATTTTCTTCACCGTTTAACCACATTTTATTCTCCAATCCTTTAAATCATTGCAGAATGTGACCCTTCTCAAATGTTTAAACCTCTGGAATAGCGTTCGGACCATTTTGTGACGCTTGAGCTTACCGATGAAACCCGAACTGACATAAACATTTTAGTCCGGGTTGCCGGTTGGTGTTTTTCCTCCCATCATGAAATATTGGAAAGGCAATTTTATAGCACACAATTAGAAATCCACCTTTTCCGACAATCTTCTTTCCCCCATCGTCTGCTTGTCCGTTGCTTTGTTGATGCCACTCAGCATGAATCTGTGGGATTAAATAAAAAACAAACAAACAAAGGTTTATGGTCGAATTCTTAACACCTGTACCTGGACATTAATAATAAAAACAAATATCACAATGGCCTTGATTCAAGTCTTAAAACAAAGCGTGTAAAGACAAGAAAGCCTGATTAAAAAAAAATAAAAAATTCAAGTCAGATCATGAGGTTGTGTTTCAAGCGAGGACCTCCATCGCACTTATAACCGGCAGAAATCGAGACATATCAGAGGTCTAGAGCTGATGAACCAGCATGTGTCGGGGTAACCGCGCTGGAGAAGGGCTGCGCCGGCGGCACTCTCCTCGCCTGCATCGCCTCTTTGGGATTTAGACGGCGCTTCCCCCTCTATTGAGTTTGTTGTCCCTCCACCCGCATTCTCTTAAATGCCCATGAAGATAAGATGGCCGGGCGATTAGAGAACACGCACCTCCCTGCACAGTGCAGATACACTGGACGACAAGAGCGGCAAGTGTGCCTCGGCTTTTTGTGGGTCTTGAATTTCAAAGAGAGCCCGGTGTGGGCGGGAGGGGCCGAGAATGCGGCATGAATGGATGCAGTGAGTCCTGTAATAGTTCAACGTCGCGCTAGAGATGAACAATCACGGGAATCAGACCTGCGCCGTTTATTTCCCCACAAAGGCCACTGAAGTTCTCTGTTATGCAACATACCCTGATGCATAAATAACGTGGCTTGCTTCTGGTTGTGAATGAGTGGATTACGAACGCAAGCATATGAGAAATCACGTTATCTTAGCAGGGCTGCGTGTGTGCGTCTGGGCGTGTGTGTGTGTGTGTATGTGTGTGCGTAAGAGAGAGAGAAAGAAAGAGCTAGACGGGAGTCTGCCACCGACTTTTTTGAGAGGCTAAGAGACTGATTCCATCTATGGTGGCCTCGGGGTGCAAAACTGAAAATAAAAACTTCTCCCCAACATTAATATTTTACATTTGTAAAAACGCGGCGATGAGAGAGAAAACACACCAAAAACACAAGTAGAGCCAACCCGCTCTGCTTAAAATCACCCACAACTCGACTGAATTCTCGGTGACATTTCGAGTGCAACATGTCTCCTTGTCGATCACGATGATTACGCACACGCTTGGATTATGTCGTTTGATTCATATTCGTCCGTGCCAACCTATGTTGCCTAGAAACCTATCGTGAGGCAGCTAAAATCGTCCCCGGGCTTCGACAATACAAATAACGATGCTTGGTCGCGTGTCATCACCGGGATCAAGATCTGGATAAATTTAGGCGCGTGAACGGCTGGCTCGATGTCAGAGCGCTGAAAGCGGCGAGTTAATGGCGGTGGATCCTGTCGTCATGGTTACAGAAATAACAACGCGGGTACGTTTTGCGACAGACAATGTGAAAGCAGCCGTTGCAGCGCCAGGTCAAGCCCATGTCTGCCCCTGCGTCGCTTAACACTGGAACAAAAACATACGGCACTGGAAAAATATTCAGAATTCCTCTTAGCCTTACGGGAATATAATTTTTAGGAGACAGAGCAGCAGGAGACGTGACAAGCTTAGAGAACGCGACATTTTTGGAGACACAACGTAACAGCAAATGTACGGGAAGTAATTTTTTTTTTTTATAATTGGACTGTTCAATAATGCTATATTGGACGCTCAGTCATGCTTGCGGCCACGTTCAAAGCGCCACCGAGACGGCCTGGCTGCACACGAGATCTCATAAACAGGTCTCCCGATCGCCCGTCTCCGTCCCCGTTATAATTTCACAATCATTGTTGCATTACTTTTCAATTATTTTACAATTAAAAGGCCATTGTTTTATGCTTTTTGCAGATTAAAGCCAAAGCCTTCAGACATTCCTGGAATAACTGGGCCGCTTGCTCAACGCGTTTGGTGCGCGCGGCTGCGTGCGCGCGGCCCGCACGCGCAAATCTCCACGCGCGTGCACGCGGGCGTACGCGCACGCGGGCTATCAAAACTCAAAGGATGACAGACAAAGCTCCATTGTGCCACATTAATAAGATTTAATACGGAGCTTTATCCCCCCCACCCCCGACACTGGCAGGCCGGCTTGTTCTTATCTGAGCGTTATCTCATCTTAACAATCATGTCATTCACTATTTGACCCGGAGCTTATCTAAAACCCCGAGCGCCGCGGCGTGCTCGAGGCATGGCCACTCTCCCCGACAGCAAGGCGGCCCGCCAGCGTGAAACGGAGTGTGGATCGCGGCCCCCTCGCGAACGACGCCGCGGACGTGAGGAACACAAAAGGAATTCCGCGCGTGGAAATTACTGCGCACAGCGTTGCGTGCGCCCGGCTGTTGCCGGCGTTTGTTTCGCCGATCTAGGCGCGCGGCTGGATCGCGGCTCTACGACTGCTGGCTCGGCGCGAACATGTTTTTTCTCCAACTTCTGCACATGCGTTCACTTTTTTTTTTTTTTTTCCTTTTTTGGTGACATTTAAAGTGGTGGGGACCGTGATATTGAGGGACGTGCCAGGGGGGAGGCCTAAGGGCTTGCCCTACATCATTCATTATGCCCTCGCCCATCAAGCAGCACAAGCTGTACTGCTCTGGAGTCATTCCAAGGGGGCTCTCGTCATTAGCTTGCCACTTGGCGGCCAATTGCTGGAGCAAAGGAGACAAAAGCTGCAGCCCACCCCTGCATGCTCTGATTGCTCTGAGAGAGCGAGAGAGAGAGAGAGAGAGAGAGAGGAGGGATGGGGGCCTCCATGTTGGCATGGCGGAACGCTGATTCTCATTGCAGGGTGGTTGTTTGGTTGGTTTTGGCACAGGACGTCCAGGACCCGAGTAAACAGGGTCTCTATCAGCCCGGCGAGTTTTGCAGCTGATCCGGATCCCTGCAACCTTTTTTTTTTTTTTTTTTTAGGCGTTTCTCTCGTGCATGATCCCACCAGGCGGGGTAACACTTTAACCTTATGCCAGAGAAGGGGAATTTGTCGTCCGTCTCCTCTGTCAATTTTGCCGAATGCGAAAATGATCCCCCCCCCCACACCTCCCAACCACCCACCCGAAAATTCTTCATCACAGCCCCGCCTTGGTGGTGCTGACAGGTGTTTGATGCAACAGATAATAATTTCCAATAAAAGCGAGGGACGTGGGGAGAGAGGTAACTGTCAGATTTGCTGGCACGCCGAGAAAATAGAGGTTCTATTGTCCAAATTTTTGACACGGAGCAATGACAATAAATGAAAGGCTTGGATCCGTCTTGATCCTCTCCGATCTTTCTTCTTTTTTTTTTTTTTGGCCTCCTCGCTCACTCTCACCCGCTCAACTCACTCTCCCGACCATTGGATTTTGCCATGCTGTGATCCGCTTGCGCCTCCAGGCCCTCAGGTTATTCAAAGCCCTGTCAATCAGATAAGCAGTGACCTCACAGACTCAGCAGATAAGACGTTACATGGAAAAGAGGAAATGGCAGACAGCAGGGGACACAAGGCCCGACTATGAAGGCTCGGTGAAGCGAGACTGATCACAACGGCCCTTCAAACTCTAAAAGGCTGCCAAGAATGGGAATATAGCGCTCGCGCTCCCTCCTATCTTCCAAATTATATTGACTGAGTCAGATCTGGATCTTGCTGGCAAGTGCTTGTCAAAAAAAAAAAAACCGTGCAAGGTGTTACACGTTTCCTCAGTCATAAAGAAAAGGAAGATGAATGAAGCAAAAAAAAAAAAAAAAAAGGATTGTTTTTCAAGAATGAGTGACGCCTTATTCGGCGGTCGCGAGCGCTTTCAGCCCCAAAAAAACAACACCAACCTATCAATTATGAGTCTCGGTTTGCAGCGATATACTCATAAACAAAGCGCTCATGCCAGATTTAACAGCCTCAGTAAACGGCTCGCACATAGTCATTTCAGCAGTCACGGGCGCGCTGAGGTCGCAGGAACAAGGCAAACTTTCCAGTCAATTCGATACACTGGGAAATTACAAAAGGGCGAATGAAGGGAAAGTCTTTGTTTAAGTCGGCAGCTTTTGGGTGGTCTTCAGGTTGGAAGCCCTCTGGGAGGGATCAAGGGGGACCTCCACATAAAATACCAGTACGCCGACCTGTTGAAACAGGGTAGATAATTCAGCTGCAAATCAGCCGCACCAAGAATACAATTTCTCCTCCATTTGAAAATGACTTTCTTTCCCCACAGCGAGCTATTACGTTTTATTCTTCCCATAATTAAATAATTGTGGGCCTTTTTTTTTTTTTTGCAGACAAAAAAAAAACAAAACAAAAAAAAAAACAAATAGAAAACCTAGATATAGCATGTGTAAAGGCATGACATCTCAACTGCCGAAAGGGCCAAAGTAAATACTAAGATCAGCATTACACAATATAAACTGCTGATTTAAATAACTTTGTCCCAAATACATAAGCCACATGATTATGTAGGGAAAAGTTTGCTGAGCCCACACACTCTTTCATTTCAACACTGCTTCATATGCACACATATTAAGGTTTGGGAACTGCCCAGGGCAACCACGGTCTTCTTCTGGTGGCCCGCCGAACCCCGACGGTTGGCTGATTTTGTCAAGGGCCCCGCGACGGTTGTTGTCGAGGGAGGTGAGAGAACAGACACTCCGAGCGGGCAACGGGGACGCCGCTGCAGAAATTGACAAGCTTAAACATGGCTGCTCTATTCACAGCGCCGATGTTTCCCGGCTAATTGAGCCGACATTACAGCGCATTCCTCGGTGTGAACCGAGCTGAATTACATGAAAGACAAATCTATTTATACGTTATGATTAATCGATGCATGTTTTGCTTTGTACATACTTGTTATTTGGTTTTGTAGCTGTTTCTTTTTTCTCCTTCTTTTTTTTTTTTTTTTTTTGCAGCATAGCGATGGAGTTACGTAATTGCTTCAGCGCCTTTACCTTTGATCCGGCACACTGCTGACTGGATTTTAATGAGATCCACATCATGCATGCGTCTGACATACTGTAATTTACCAGACCCGCTGGGATTGGGTGTTAGCAACGCCCTCTATGGGGCTTTAAGTACTTGTGGCTCTCAGGATGTCAGACAATTCGGGTTACAAGACCCATCAAGTCTTGTAACCTGAGGATTGAACACCAGTCTAACAGTGCGTTTTTGTTTTTTTGTTTTTTGGGTTGTTTTTTTTTTTTTCTTTAATCCCCATTGCAGAAGCAGCACACTTTATCTGTCCTGGAACACCTGTAGGTGTGGTGCTATCACATTTTTCCCTTTGATATGCACATAGTTTGAATACCGGCTTTTACAACATCCTTGCCAGCATAATTTCAGCCTGGGCCGATGCCAGGTCATCAGAGAGCTTGACAAACCAAATGTTACATGATGCAGCCCTCGGATGCAAGATCCCGCCGATCATAAGTCGGCTTTTATGCATCAGATAAACACGGGAATGGGAGTCAATTAAGTGCAAAATATGAGGCATACCTGAGTCTGAGGCATGGAGGCTTTGTGCGCTCACACTCTACACACGCTGCTCCCAGCCACAAAAGAAAAAAAAATAACCAAAGAAAGAAGAAAAGAGGCCAGTCATTAATTCTCTGGGTTTAAAGGCAAATTAGATGCGGCACACTGCGACAGCTGAGTGACTTTATGTGACGCTAAACACTGTAAAGAAGCGGGCGGTTAAAAAAAGGGCTGCAGACAACTGACTTGAGTGTGCCTGTAGTGCCCTCTATAGCCCAAAACGTGAAAGGCATCTAGGATGAGGCGCGTAATGACATCCCAACATTCCTGTGGGCCTCTTGGCTTTAATCAGCTCTCCTGCACACTTCAATCACTTTGACAAGGTCTTAAATTTTTGGTGGCTTTTACTGGCTCTGACACAGTCGGTCACCTCATCCGAGTGTGCCAGTTTGCACACACATGATGTTTAGATTGAAACCGCCAGAATTTACTTCAAGCCACAGGGTTTGGTCAATGTAAGGAAGATGCGAGGATAACAAAAAAATTATTAAAAATCTGTTACATAAAAAAGAAAACAAAAATTAGGACAATTAATACGCATTTGGGGTGTAGTTTTACTTTTGGTGTCTGCTACTCGTGGAAAGAAGCGGACGGAAGTACAAAAGCAGGGTAAAAGCAGAACCTGCTCGTGACATTTACACTGAAAATTACATTAGGGGAATAAGAACACATGGCAGTGTATAAGTGCAATAGATAATTTTGACCTTTTTAAACGTTCGTCCATATTCTTCCATCACAATCACCTGTTTTTGGTTAAAGGCACGGGATGGTGGTATGAAATCCGACAGTTTGAGGCAAATACGGTGGAGCAGAAAGTACATGTAGTGGACAGCAAGTTGCAGCCATTAATGATGGCCGCATTCCATTTCAGTGAGCCAGTGTTGGTGTTGTTTAGGCTGCCACATTTAAATGGAATGCATCAGTTGTCAATGATGTGTGCTTGGCCTCAGTAAGTCTTTTTAGTCGCTATGTTTCACGAAACACCATGTCTGCCGTTTGACATTCACCTTTGCTTTATGAAAACAAACTCAATAAATAGCAGGAACACATAATATAGAGAATATGGCTGCATTCATAAAAAAAAGCAAAGCGTCCCCTTTTGGGGATGTTCATTTTTAAACACATTAAATGTAGAGGTGACGTATTACAAAGAGCATTTCCCACATAAAACACATTTGGATGTTGAAATTAAATTACAGAACTGATGCAAAAGAAGAGGTAGAACATCATTTCAATGGCACATTTTTTTTCAGGAAGAAAAATTATATTGTAAAAACTTTAAAAATTGTTTTATAAAGTTTTAATAGGAGACTAAATGCCCTTCAAAAGATGAACATTCTAATTGTAGGACGGTTTCTTGAGCTTTAAGCGCGCATCAGTAGTCAGCCAGGAGTAGAAGAGGAAGCGGATGAAGAGGAAGACGCAGAAGAAGTAGTAGTAGATTTGGATATCAAGTTCTCAGCAGTCAACCGGAATAAATTGAACCTTTAGTGAGAGTGTGCGACGGCTACACACGTTTGATAGACAGCAGCTGAGGAGGCGGAACGTGATAAACATCGCGTCGCATCAGCGCTGGCGCTGTTTAGCATAGGACCCGCCCCCTCCAGCGCGCACAAAATGCCACTTCCGGTTTACCCGGATGTGAGGATAATTCCCAAAGATGGCGGAGCAAGGTCCGATGGCGATAGCGATGCGGCTACGAAATCAGCTACAGTCCGTCTACAAACTGGACCCGCTGAGGAACGAGGTGAGCGGCGGCGCGGCTCGGGACTCCCCGCGGGCAGAGGGCGGCCGGCGGCGGGGCGAACCGCGCCGGAGGCGGGCGAACTGCCCGCGTGAAGCGGAGATCGTTGTCGTGTCCGCGGCGTTGATGGAGAGCGAGAGAGGGAGAGAGAGAGAGAGGGGGGGAGAGCGATGCCGGAGCGCTGTTAAGTGAGCCGTGTGTGAGCATGCGTCCACGGCGGGAGTCAGCCCGTGTTGCCCCCACCCTCCCTCGGCGCTGGCGGAGCGGCGTGCTCCAGTCCCGCCGACGGACGCTCGCCCGCGCGGCTCTTTCTCCACACCACGCGTTCGCCCGCGCGCACTTGAACCGGGAGTTCGCTCGCAGTTCTTGCCGCTACGCGAGCGAAGTGGCGGCGGCGGCTCCGGCGGCTCCTCCGGCGGCTCCGGCTCCGGTGTTCGCGTAATAAAGTAACTGGGGTCCGCTTCGCGCAGCTGCCGCCCGCCTGACGGGGAGCCACCACGTTGTCAGCAGCCGCCGGCTGCGCTACTCGTCCCGGCATCTCTCAGCATTACTTACCGCTGATGTCCGAAATCCAGATACGAACCCCGACCGCGTTTTTTTTTTTTTCTTCTTCTTCTTCTTGCCGAAGTGCTCGTTTGCCAGCCGCGGTCGGTGGTAATTGTTTTAGCCGGTGACGTAAGTGGAGTTCATTACCCTCCTCCTCGTGAGTGTCAAAGGTCGAGCAGGGGAGCGGAGTTCTCATCTGGCTGGAGGCGCCCGGGCCGGGGCAGCCCGCGCCGAGGTGGGCTCGCTATCAAGGAAACGCTTGTTTACGGTCAGTTTAAGAAGCGGCGGCAGCGCAGTTGGCGTTATAAGGGGGGGCGATCGTCGCTTAGAAACGCTGACACGCCGGTTTTGGGGGGAGGCGTCCTCCAGGACGACAGCGCCTCCGTCCGCGCAGCGTCGCTGCTCACGGGGAGGCTTTTAAGTGTGGAGATGAGGTCAGGTGGACATCTGGAGGGGGTGGTGAGTGGGGGGGGGTTGTCAGGCGGCCACGTCCTTCCCCCAACACCATCGTGGGGGGATGCGCCGAGGGGAGGAGAAGCAGGGGCTTGTAGAATCAGAGCTAAGGTGCATTTTGGAGCTCACTGTGCTGGATATATGCGTGATCATATTAAGTGCCGTGCATCTGGCAGCTAACGCGCAGCTTTGCATCCCTTGTTAGGTTTTTCCAATTGAGTTTAAAAAAACAAAAAAAACAAAACTCTGGTGTCGGCGAGCGAAAGCGGCCGGTTCTCAGAGCTGTCCTGCTCTCTGAGGGGAAGCTGGTTCTGTTGCTTTTATATAAGACGTCAGCTGAAAGTGCTTCTCAGCAGGTTTTAATAGCCACACGAGGCCATGTTGAAAAAGGCTCCTGAATTCCGTACTGAGCACACACACACACACACACACACACACACACACACACACACCTGCAGCGTTCACGCGCTTGGAGAGCCGCCGTCTTATTTTGTTGCTTTCAGCTGCCGTGAGTGTCACGCGTGTGACGTTTGAGCGCCGAGGATGCTGAGTGTGTTGAGGGGCGTTTTTTTGGGGACGAATGGTATGCAAGCGTCCTCTTGGGTCGTGGCCGTATCTCGCCGCCCTCGTCGTTGCGGGGAACCTGCCCGTGTGCCTCATGCAGCCACAGCCATGTACCCTGACCGACCGCTTTATTAGGTACAGCTTGCTAGCGAGGTGTTCTTGTTAAATCTGCTGCTGCTGCGGCCCATCGACTTCAAGTTTGGACGTGGAGGTTCGGAGATGCTCTCCTGCAGACCTCACGCGCAAAAGAGTGGTTCATCGAGGAACTGCTGCCTTTTTTAATCAGTTGGAACCAGTCTGGCCATTCTCCTCTGGCATCGTCTCCCAGAGAACTGACCATCAATGGAGATCTTCTCTTTGTGGGACCACCCCTAGAGATGGTTGTGTGTGTGTGAGAACCCCGGTAGATCAGCAGCTGCTGAGACACTAAGACCAACAACCATGACTCCTTCAAAGTCACCTTTCTTCTCCATTAGGCAGCAGGCGTACCTAATAAAGTGGCCGTTGAGTGTATAACAGCAACAATGCTGCTGCTGTAAAACACTATGGAATACTATGTAAAACACTGGAATACTCTCAAGCTCTGAAAAAAATCAAATATTCAGAATATTCAAGGTTTTTTTTTTTTTTATGTTCATCTTTACAGGAGGAGGTCAAGTTGAAGATCAAGGACCTGAACGAACACATAGTCTGCTACCTTTGTGCGGGCTACTTCATAGATGCCACAACAATTACGGAGTGTCTGCACACTTGTGAGTGTCGAGCGCGGCGGTGCATCCTCCCGCCATTTTTCCCGCGTCCCGTTTCCCCCCCGCCATTTTGAGCGCCTTTCCCCTCGGCTGACGGGAATGAGACGTGCTGCCTTCTCTCTGCTCCACAGTCTGCAAGAGCTGCATCGTGAAGTACCTGCAAACGAGCAAGTACTGTCCGATGTGCAACATAAAAATCCACGAAACGCAGCCTTTGCTCAACCTCAAGCTGGACCGGGTGATGCAGGACATCGTCTACAAGCTGGTGCCCGGGCTCCAAGAAAGTACGTCGGTCTCGCCGCACCTTTTGTGTCGCGTTTCCGTTCCCCCGGTCTCATTCTCAATGAAAGCAGAGAGCGATGACGTAATTTCGTGTCGCGCGACGCTTTGCTTGATCTCCTTTTCACGTTTGAACAGGTGAAGACAAAAGAATAAAGGAGTTTTATCAGTCGCGCGGGTTAGAGAGGGTCATCCAGCCCGCTGGAGACGGTAAGTCCACGACTTCCTGCGTTCTCTAATATTTCAGTTTGATGTTTGGATAAATGAGATTGTTCTTTGCGCGCGACACTTTCGGTGAGGAACTCGCAGTTTTCTGCAATGCAGTTCAAACAGAGGAAGCAGCGTGACATATTTCACCTGAAACCTTCCATTGTTTGGATTTTTAAAAAATTGTATTTAATTGCTTATTTATGTTGATGGTCAAATAAAGCCAAATCTATTCATCATCTTCATTCCATACCTTCAAGTGCTTTCAACTAGCTGGCTTAGATTGAAAATCCTAATATATACACCGATCAGCCATAACATTATGACCACTGTATGTTTACCATAGAATTTAATGCTGTTGAACTGTACTGGGCTACCCTGAGGAGTGCCCCTAATGTTTTGTCACCCAAATATATATGGGTGGAACCAAAATATTAGGGACACCAATAACATTTTGCCACCCTAATTAATATGGGTGGCACCAAAATATTAGGGACACCTCCTCAATATAACCCAGCAGTTCAACAGCATCACAAACTACAGTCCCAATAACAATCATTGAAATATGTCACCGCCATCACACAAAATACAACAATCAGTTACAACATTAAAACCAGTATTTACTGTAGTTAATAATACAACAGCTCAGAGGTGTTGACATATTTGAATTATTATTATTTGGACTTTAATTTGTGGTGATTTGTGATGAATACGTTGGCCATCCCACTTATATGCATTAGGGTGACAAAATATTAGGGACACCTCTCAGTATATAACCCAGTGCAGTTTCAACAGCATCACAAACTACAGTCCCAATAATAATCATTCAAATATGTCACCAGCGCACTCAAACTGATTCAATAAAAAAAATAAACATAAAAATCCTCCTGAAGGGAGAATTTATTGCATTATCTTCTATGGTACACATGCAGTGGTCATAATGTTATGGCTGATAAATGTCCACTTCAGTTGCACATGTAATTAAATGACCTCGAATTTTTTTTTTGCTGAAAATGTCCAGTGACAGATCATTACCGTCAGGGATAACGGGGGATGTTTTATGATGTTTTTTTTGTTTTTTGTTTTTTTTAATGGACCGCATGGTCAGCAGTATGGTGATTAACACACACTGGCGTCTGTAAATGTTCTTCCTCTCCCCAGATGCTCTGCCAGACGCCACAGGTTTACCGTACACAAGCTTCGACCACTCTAAAGCCCATTTTTACAGATATGACGAGCAGGTTTCGCTGTGTTTAGAAAGGCTAAGGTAAGCTGCCGCTCTTCCACCGAAGACGCTTCTAGCCACTCAGCATCAGCACGCTTTGGCTTTGGTTTTTTTGTTTTTTAGTAGATAAATCCGGGTTGCATGTGGGTGGAGGCGAGCCAGGCGCCTCATCTGGCGACCCACATGCCGTGTATCACCGCTCCAGCGATGGTTTGGTTCTGTTTTTTTTGGAGCGTGGCTGTATGAGGCACTGATGGATAGTCGGTGTATCATCTGCGGTAGATGACGCTCCGCTCGGCCTCAGTTTGAGTGCACCGATTGAGTGTTTGCACGGGCGGCCTCAATAAATTGCTCTGGACGGGAACTTGAGAAAAATGTAATTTAGCTTGTTTAAAAATAAGCGTGTGCTACGCTTTATCTTGCTGTTGCTCTGTATTCCAAGTTTTTATTTTATTAAGAGAAATTACTTCTGTGTTTGACCCATCCGTCGTGACCATCCACACACACTCACACACACACACACCACATTCATAGTTAGCGTTCACACACGCAGAGTCAGCTGCTGGCGTTAGGTCGCTTGCCAGAGTGCGTGATCTTGAGGGGTGGTCGAGCACTGGGGTGGTCGACCGAACCGGCGGTCTTCGCGCACCAAGCCCCGCCTCTGCGCCTTCAGGCCACGGCCGCGAGACGCCTGCCAGACACGAAACGCGCGGTGGGACAAGACTGTTAAATGTCTGCCTCCGGTAACGCTGTTTAACTCGGCCTCCTCACTTTTGTCTGTGCAGTTCATCGCTTGCTGGGAAAGACAAGACGAAACTTACACTCCAGGTAAGTCGCACGCACACACACGCGCCCACACACACACACACACACACACCCACCCACGCACCCATTCAGAGCTGATGATGATGCCTTTAGCGTCATTTTGCTGTCGTCGCCGTCTGAGCTCTGTGACTGTGCGGCCAATTTTCTTCCCCTTTTCGTTTTTTTTCTTTCTTTTTTCTTTTTCACAATCGCACTCGAGTTTCAATCGGAGCGGAGGAACCGCAGCAGGCTGAAATCTGTTTGGACACTGATGCCCTCATTTATTTTAGTGGCTCTTTTTTAGAGACGCGCCCCGATCAGCTGTGGACGTTTCCATTAACAAGCCGCCTTTTTTATAGCACAAACATGGCGCAGTGGCGTCCGAATGCAGCGCTCAGCCGGTTGCTCTGGCTGCTGACGTAATATGGCGGCGAGGCATATCATCTGTCTTTTATTTCCCCCCAGAGATGCAGTGGTACTTAAGAGCGTTGTGGTGTTTTTGGGCCAACACGTGGAAGTCGGACGGCCATGCTGGTGGCCCATTGGGTTCATTTAATATTCGATTTGAACACGGTTTCAGTTGCTAAGCTTGACACGGATGCGGCAGGTCTTAATGAATCCCAGGCATCGGGATTATCTTTCAGTTTATCCGCTCCTCCATGGCGCGTCCTCATGGCTGCACGTGGGAACTCACAGCCTGGCCGGTTTTTGAATGTGAAGTTGTGGAAACACTCCTTGTGAAACAATTCCCAGCCCACACGGCGGGGGGAAAAAAAAAAAAAAGCCTGCTTTGACAGTTGGTACGAGGCGTTTTTCCTTACGTGGCGGGATTCTCCTGACAGGCCCATTAGTCACGGGATAAGTGTGTTGCAGCGGAGCGGGATTGCCTAATGCCCAGACTGCGCTGAATCAAAGCTTGGAATAAAGATTACTGAGGGAACGATTTAACTAAAACACACAGCGTGTGTCAGAAGCCACACCGGCCGGCCGGCGTCGCGGCTCCTGCCGCAGGGACCGCGGCCGACCAGCAGAGGGCACTCCCGCTAAACAGATCAACGCCGTGGCGCTGGTGGACTTTGAGCGAGGTCGGGCCCACGTCAGACTTTTGTTGCAAAGACGTTGCCAGAATTGCAAATGCTGGAAGAGCCGTTCTTGATATGCCACCGGCGCCCTTTCATGGATATTTGAAGCGGTTTGAGTGTGAGGAAGCATTTGAGAAGTGGTTCCGGTTTTTAGCAGGCCGCATTGCCATGGCAACTCAGCGCTCCACACCTGACCCTGCCGTGGAGCAAGTTACGTTTGAGATAAGAGATGGAATGTTTTAAAAGTTGGCCCACTGACCAGTCGGTGGTTTGCGTCGCCATTCCTCGAGGACTCTTTTAACCTCGGCGGATTGATAATTGAAGTTTTAAAAGATTTCAATTCAGAGCACGAGTGTATTTTTGCAATTTGGTCAGAAACACAACTTCAAGTTCTGCCGTTAAAGGGGATTTGAGTTGCTTCAAGAAGCCTTGCTCGGAATCAACCATTTGTTTGTTTCCACTTTGATCAAAATCGTTTTGGACAGATAAGTGTTATAAATACAGAAATGAGTACGGATGTACGGTTCAGCGGGTTAAATAATAACAATTTCTGCACCAACCAGCGCCGTTTTTGGCAAATTTCACATCCAGAAAGCAAAAAATGGCCATAGTCGAACCCTCACTTGAATGCTGTTTCCTCTTGAAAAATGTGAAACTTAAATGCATATCAAATCAAATATGTGGTGCACAAAAAGCTACGAAGATTCAAGCATCTACAAAAGTGAGTTGTAATTGTAGTCGGCAGCGATATTGATAATGCTGCTTCTTATTTTTTTCTTTTTTTTAACCACCTTCCTGCATGACTGTGGCTGCAGCGCGTGTGTTGGTTGGTCAGTCGGGCCTGCGGTTGGCCGCAGTTGTCGGGGTTCGTCAGTCCCGGCTAATGAACAGACCCCCCCTCCCCCTCGCGTCGCGCTGGTTTTGTATTTTTATTGGGTGTTATTTGGAGGATATTCAAACGACCCCCTCACAAAGTCATAGAAAGGGGAGACGTGAATGTGGACTTAAGCGTGGTGATGTTACTGCAGAAAGCATCGGGCCACCGCGATCCGTCCTTACCATGTTGGAAAATGTTGTTTATTGTCGTATCTCATGTTGTCGTGGCGCAATGGGAACATGCCACCGCCCGCCATGACCTTCATTGGTACCATTCCTCACGATGGCTATGCAGCTTCTCTCTTCACTGTGTGAACCAATAAAATGGACGATAATGATGCGACCCCTCCCTCCCCCACCCATCCCCCGGCTTTGACTCTTAACCTTTGCTAGATGACACACACACACTAACACATCCAATCACAGTTTTAACTGGAGCAGAAACCCAGTAGAATAAACTTCTGCCTCAACTTCTAAAAAAAAACAAAAAAAAAAACAATTCCACCGCGAATTGCGTTCAGGGGGAAAATGGTGAAGTTCAACTCTGTGGCTCGAGAGTTTGTTACAAGCCAGCGGGGACAAGGAAACCTCCAGCAGGATTATGGGAGTTTGTTGGCCATAAATCTACTTGTAGCAGCAGCATGCCGCACCCCGTGGAGATTATACGGTTTCCTCATCACGAGTTCAATCACAGATCTCCTCGAGTTTTTTTTTTTTTTTTTTTTTTTTTTACCCTTTCAAAAATGCCATTCGGCAATTCCACGTCGGAGGAGCGTTAGGAAAGCTGATATTTTGGACGCAAAAGTTTTAAAAAACGGGCCTCCAGTGTCGCCAGCTCATCTGCGTCCGAGCCACGTTCCCGAGTGCCGTCACACACAGCTCTGCCACTGAAAACACACCTTCACCGGCTGGCCTCTGCAGTCGGACGGAGTCTGACGGGAATTGTCGTGGTTTTTAAGCTGTCCGGCCGCCCTGCGCGCCCGTGTGTGACGTGTGCCCGCCTCTCTGCAGCAGAAGTTTGTGCGCTGTTCCGTCCGAGCGGAGGTGAGACACCTACGGAAGGTTCTGTGCCACCGGCTGAACGTGGAGAAACACCAGGTCAGTCCCGAAGCGCCCTGAATCGCACCCTCACACACACACCCTCACACACACCCTCACACACACCCTCACACACAAAGCGCCGAACTCGCCTCAGAGCGGCACCCGTACATTTGCTGTTGGATTTTTTACGTGTCAACTGGCGCCGTCAAAATTAATTGATTTTTGTTGACACGTTGCATTTTTAACACGTTAGAAATATTTGCGCAATTAACGCAGCTGCCCTTAAAAAAAAAAAATGCAGAAGAAAGCAACGAGTTTTCTGGCTGAGGATGAATACGGACGAGGTCGGAGTTTAAGGAGGAAAGTTTAACTCTAAAAAGTTCCCTAATGGATCTTTTGGAGGGAACTAAAAGCAACCTGCACAGCTTGCAAGGCCGAATTCAACCACCACAGAAGAAGTGATTCATTGACCAATCGCCTCCAAGCGAGGCACCCAGCCAAAACTACGGGGACACAACAGGACTGTGATGCTCTCGGGCCAATAACCGAACCCGTAAGTGAGGAGATTAGTAACACTTCACCCGACTGGACGGCTAAAAACTGGCAATTGGCAGAGAAGAGGATGGCGGCTGAGAGAAACCACTCCAACTTAAATATTTGAAAACATTTTAATATCCATTATCCCAAATTTAAGTCTGAAGAAGGAAAAAAATGATTCATCTTGATTAAGCGCAGCAAATTTCATGTTTTTTAATCGACCGGCGGCATTAATATCAACTGATGCTAAATCCTGTCTACTATTAAAGCAGCAGTTTCAAAGGTGCAGCATTGATTATGCTACATGATCATACAGGAGCGAAACTCGCCGTCGATGAACGCGAATCCACCTGTTATTTATTTATTTTTTTGTAAGTATTTTATTATGGCCCCGCGTTCTGTAATCGGTCGACGTTGAGGCGAAGAACCGCTCAACAGTTGGTCTCAATTCCGCCGTAATGTGCGTTTCCCTTCCGTCGTCAGCTCATCCAGTTGATGACGGCGATATCCGGCAGCTGTGACTGTTGCCGTGGATACGGGCCGTTCGATATATATTGTCGGGGATTACACAGTGAAACCCGCTGCCGGCCAATAAGAGGAGAGTATTTAAGCACGCCGCGGAGCCAAAGCTGGAATTAGTCGACGTGATTGCAACTATAAGCATTTCCTAAGCGGCGATTTTCGGGACGCTCCATGAGCCGGAGGTCAGATGTGGACGTGTGTTTGGCCGAGCCCGTAATGACGCTGGGAAGGAGGGGGGAAGACATCCAAAATCAGCTGTTTGCTCTGATTGTTTTGCTCTGCGGGGACTGAATGGACAAATGTGCTGAAATGTTTTGCTAACAGCAAACAGGTTTCACTTCTAAAATGTTTTTTTTTTTTTTTTCCCCCTTCGCGTCTGCTTGTGTGTGTGTGTGTGCGTGTGTGTTTCCTGTAAAGGTCCAGATGTTGTTCAATAACGAGTCCCTGCCCGATCACATGACCATGAAGCGGTTATGGTTATCACACTGGTTTGGCAAGGTAAGATCAACCCCCCCCCACTCCACCTCCACACACACACACACACACACACACCCCCCACCGCTGAGGCAGAACTAATGTCCCCCTCTGCTTTATCTCACGTTATTTGCGCTGGTGATGACTTGACGTCCATTCCGGGTAAAAATTCCAAATATCACAGAACAAAAGCTTTTCGTAAATTGTATCCACATTAATTTCGGGGTTATTCCAGATGACATTCTGCAGTCTTAGCTTTTTTATTTTTTTTTTTTTTTATTTTGTTGCAATGTTGGCCCGCGCGCAAAATGAAACCCGGATTCATGTGAACGGATATTTGCACGTTGTCTCCCGCAGGCGCAGCCGCTAGTCCTTCACTACACCATCAAGGACAAACGGAGCAGATAGGACCTGTTTTTTTTTTTTGTTTTTTTGTTTTTTTTTTCTTTTTGAAGGACTGCTGTACATATTTTGTACAATACATATTCTATTTTGATAGTGTTTGTGTACATATACTTATTTTCCTTGTTTTTGTATTTTTGAAAATAAATTTTAAAATGGAAAAATGATTAGTTTGTATCAGGTTTTTTTTTTTTTAAACTGCTTTGGTGTGATTGACACATACAGTTAGTTTATATACAGTATTAATCATACAACACAGGGGACGGTTGCCCCTCTTGGGCATTAATATCCATGTTTTTACTTTCTAATTTGCCACTTAAGCTCATTTTATGCATTTTTAACTTCAGGCGTCTGACATAAAGTGAAGGTTGTGCCATGCCTGGTCCTGCCAGGAGCCCCGCTGGTTTCTGGACCTGATTTATGACGCGTTTAAGGCAGCGGCTACTTGATCAGCGGCAAGAGAATGCTCATAAATGTGTTTGGTATTCTTATGGGGGCGCGAGGGAGGGCGGGAGTGTGTGCGTGTGTGTGTGTGTGTGGACCGCAAGAACGTGAAAACAAAGTGCGATTGCAGACATGAAGGGTTGCTGGATGTGCTGAGGCGGTATCGGCTTCCTCACATGCGTCCATGTCTGATGATGGGAGGGAACCCCCGCAGATGCTTGGGGGGGGCACGCAAACACCACGCAGGGAGTCGCCGTAGAGCAACTAGCTCCTAACTGAGCCGCGGTTAGGAGCTAGAACCCATAAACGGTGAAGTTAGAACCCCCGTAAAGTGCCAGCGCTCTTTAAGGTTTTGGCTGGTTCGGTCCCCACAAAATGGCCCCGGCTCTTGTCAGGTTGCTCTGTAGCTGCTTGGCCCTGACGTCGGTTCTGCCGGGCTTCAGCTCGCGGGTTTGTTTTGTCCTCGCGCCGAGTGCTGCGAGACAACCCCACACCGCCCGCTCCCCACGCCGCCAACGAGGGTCCGGGCCTCGGCGCCTGGAGCCCGGCCTGCTCGCGGTGCCGCCTGCGTCGCGCCAAAACCGATGGGGGGCGGGGCCTGTCCCGATCCCATCAAACCACAATCGTCTTCCGCTCGGCCGCGGACGTCTGATCCGCAAACGCGGGGGCCGACGCGTCCCCTCGCGCAAGCGTGCGGCGGGTTCCTTTGGAGGAGGACGAACACGACCCAGTCACTTCCTTTTTGGCGCCTGCGCGTCACTCCCGTCAGCCATGACATCACGACCGCGGCGCCGCGTGTTCACCATAGAATGTAACGCAGCAGCCCTGCACTAAATTCTCCCTTCAGGAGGGGTTTCATGTTGAATTTCGATTGAATGTGTTTACGAGAGGCACGGGAGTGGGACGACCAAAATATTAGGGACACTTCTCAGTATAACCCAGCGCAGCTCGGCAGCATCACAAATTACGGCCCCGTTAACGATCATCAACACCTCTCAAACGGATTCAGTAAAAATTAGACATAAAACTCCCGCTGAGGGGGAGGATTCTTTAGGTGTCCCTGATATTTTGGTCATCCCACTCGTATGCGTTCGGTTGTCAAAAGTTTAGGGACACCTCTGTGTAGCCCAGTACAGTCCAGTAAGCACCGCAGACTAAGTCCCGATATTCATCATTAAAATATGTCAACACCTCTCTCTCATGCCGACTCAGTAAAAATTCCACATAAAACTCCTCCTGAAGGGCGAATTTATTGCATTATCGTCTATGGCAAACGTGCAGTGGTCATAATGTTCTGGCTGATGAGTGCAGCCTGATTTCATCTGCATCTTGCGTACTCCGCTGTGATGCTATCTCGCAGACACTAGTTTTTATCTGTTTGCCATTCTTGGCTCACTCCGGATCCCACAGTAAATGTGAGATGTTTAGATTTTTCTTTTTTTCTCCTTCTTTCCAAAAATCAACCCGGGGTATTCCAGGTTGTTGTGGTTTTATTTTTGGCCGTCCTCTACTTGGAAAGCTACCGTGAGGATTTATTTCTGCACTCGAGCGGCCTGGTTTGCCGTCACGAAGAGAAAGAAAGAAGAAAAAAAAAAAAAAAGCCAAACGCACGCCATCCAACCCGCATTCCACTTTTAAAAGTTTTACGTGACACAAACGTAGCTCACGTTTTATTGCACTTTTTTTTTTTTTTCAGAAGCCCCTTTAGAAAGCACGAGGAATTTAGGTGGAATCTGCACCCTGATGTTTCCACGAGGAGTGTTGAGCTGCAGCTCTGAAAACCTACAAACCAACGAGCTCTTTTTTTTTTTTCTTTTTTTTTTAACGCTTTGCACAGTTCCTCTGGAGCGCCTTAATGCACCCTCGCCGTCACTGGGTGGCGCCCTCGCGCTTCCCCCAGGCGCACGTGGGGGAGGGCGGCCGAGCGGGGGCTTTGACGTGTGTGATCTTATCCAGAGTGAAAGAGTCTGATAACCCGACACTGGCTGATAATATATACAAGCCTTGTATCTTAATCCAAGTCGGTCTCTGCGCTCTCTGAGCAGCGGCCAGAAGGCCTCAGCGGCTCGCAGGCTCGCAGGCTCGCAGGCTTGCAGGCTCGCAGGCTCGCAGGCTTGCACCAGCAGCTCCATGCATGCGTGCGAGCAACAATCCAGTGTAACGCAATAATTGTTTTTGTTTTTTAAAAAAAAATACTTTTAAGGGCAGCGGACTACAGCTGATTTTCGATGTGCGTTTCGCCGCCGCGTGAAGCCGAGCTCGTGTGGCCTGAAAGGTCAAAGTTGAGAAATTGTTTAGGTGTCAGTGTGAGCTTCTAATGACCTACAGCAAGGTAGCATGAGCGGAGGTTTAAAGGACCCTGTTGAGGGTTTTTGTTGAACCTTTTCTCCTTAAATATACACGTCTTTTTTTCTCAAAGAGCAGATTTTATGTACATATATTAAAAAAAAATGTTCTCATAGTCTTGATAGTATCTCGGGGTTGCCCGTCAGGCCCCCGTGGAGGCGCTTCAAAATGAGGAGCAAAATGAAAAGGAAATGGAAGGGAAAGCTGCAGACCAATAAACGGCAGCACGCGCATGCCGATGAAGCGCCAGCGTGTCCCCTCCGGGCACCCGTATGTTGAAGAATACAATAATCCCCTAAAGCCGTGACCTTTAAGCCAAAATAAAGATTTCCAGCTCCCCGCTGGAGGACCCGGGCAGATGTGGACCCGTCACTCAGGCCACCTCCAGCTTTTAAAGCCTCTAGTTATTGTACAATAAAAAAAAGGGCAGGTGAAGGTGGAGCAGGGAGTTTGGAAATGATCTGACTAGATTTCCATTTTGAGGATGGCAAACTTCAGGGAAGTGGCTTTGAGAATTAATCGCTTATTGGCATGATAATGTAAAAAAAAATAAAAAAAATAAATTTTGATAGTGAATTCTAGAATATGGTGGAATGTTTCTTTTAAATTTTGGTGTTGCGGAATTTCAAGTTGCCTCCATTGTGATATTTCAGAATAATATTAGACCTTTAAGAATAGATTTTAGTCTTCAGTAGAACTGGAATGAGGCTGAATATGAGTGATTTTTTTTTCTTCTTTTTTTTCTTTTTCATGCGTGTGCTTTTCTTAAA
>CAAKHG010022648.1:0-15888 GCA_901007715.1 Dactylopterus volitans
GGGGGGGGGGGGGGGGGGGGGGGGGGGAGTAAATCTGCATGACTGATGTAAAATATAAATCTATTCATCCCACTTCTCAAGTGCTTATCCTGTCCAGAGTCATGCGGAGGCTTAAGGAATTTCACTCCTGAAATGCGGAGCATCAATCACCTGAGTGACCACGGCTCGGTCGGGCCCCCATGATACCAGTTGAAAGCGATAGCGCAGATAAGATAGAGAGAGGGGAGGACATACATCAATGGTCACAAGTCGGATTTAAAGCGGTATGTACCTGAGGCATTTCAGCCATCTCATTGCCATCAATCACGTGTTTCTGATATCCTCTGAGCAGCCACAAACAGGTGTCCTCACCATATATAAGGCCATTTAATGCGTCAAGCCAGAAGCCGGCGTAACGATGTGCAGCTGGGTCCCGGGCGAGACAGATGCTGGACAGATGGAATATTGAAACATCCTGCAAAATAATGTGGTTAGCTCAAAAAAAAAAAAAAAATCAGAAGTTGAGGTTTCCGCCTCGCGGAGGAGCGGCTCTCTAATCACTAATGTGATTTATGTTTCTGAAAAAAAAAAATATATATATATCTCCCCGCGCCGCACATCGCAGACGTACATGCAACCCTTTGCAACCGCCCTGCCTCGCTGCCGGGAAGGACGCGGAGAGCTGAGAAGCGAACGCTTCCGAATGGAATAATTAAATCAAGGCTGTGATTAAAATCAGAGTCCACTCCCGAACATGGAGAAAAAGCAGGAGCTGGCAGAGTGAAACCGGCGGGATAATTGGCCAAAAAAGTTCGGTCTGGCGACCCTCTGGCGGGATCAAGGTGAACGGCCGTTGAATGTTGTCGGCCGGCGCAGTCGCCGGAACGTTTCATGAAAAGGTGATGACGGAGCAATATCTCTTTGTGCCCGCTGTCTCGCGCGGGTGTTGCAGCTCAAGATGGACTCACACGAAAGATTTCAGAGCGCCCTCACTCCCACTTTCGGCTATCGCGCGCAAGTCCAAGCCAACATCAGCAAAAGTGTGAGGGCACGCCAGCTGAGACGCCTCAAGTTTTATCATTCCTTAACCTTTAAATACTTTGCCTGGTTTGCTTAACGTGCCCCAGACTCTTGTTGTGTCCCGAGGTCATTAGGGAATGCGTGAAGAATCATCCGTCCTGACGCATCGCATGTTCCAAACGCCTCCATGTCTCCCCCCTTTTGCGGTAGACTTTTGACGGCTGGGCGCGCGTCCCCCCGCGCAGACTTTTGTAAATTGTTATTTATCTTTATTCATCCGCTCATTTCATTATTGATCTTGTTTTTGTCGGGGCAGTCCTGCTGCACGGGGCGCGCTTTGACACATTTTTTTTTTTTTTTTGAGCTTCCAAAGGCAGCTGCTACCATCAGCCTCACCCACACCATATTAATCAGTCTACCAAACATTTTGGCTACACAAAGGAGGTTGTCAGCGTCATTTGTTACCTTCATTACAACATGACAGCTATAGCCTTCAGCGGAGGAGCAAACAGAGATCCTCTCTATGCTCATATTCTGTTATTCATTTCGGCCTGCTGAGCCTTTTACTCAGTGATTCTTTGTCTCCTCTTTTGGCTCCCCCCACCCATGAGGTCCCAGCTGGCACCCGTCAAACTGTGTAGGATAACTCGCACGCCACTCTTTTGTTTACAATCTCGCGCCCGGGTGAGTAAATCTGGATGGTGTCACTTAGGCCGCTTGGCGATTGTTGTTAATCTATACATCACGCCGACTGCAGGAAGCGCCTTCCTCAGATGGGCGCGCGGAATGCTGCGGCGCAGGGTTTTGTGGTTGGAAAGCCGCCGTACGCTGCCGGGGAACAGCCGCCTTAAATTCATAGATAAAGATAACGCTAGCCCCCGCTGCTTTGTGCCACAGCTCTCGAACCGATGCTGGTTTGCATCTCACGGGCTCGTCTGCCTTCACACGGCAATAGAGGAATGAACTGAATTGGCATGTTGTCCTCAAAGTAGCTTGGCCTTCCGCAGTTGCTATTCAGCGACGCTGTAATTAATTGAAAACCATAAATGATGACGGGTTTTGCTCTCGCTGCTTTGTCAACCAGGAAAAATGGCAGAAATTTTAAACGGCAGCCTTCTGGTGTCATTTCATAAGCTGCGTCAGCAAGGGCAGAGCTTAAACCCATGAAGGCTTACGCTATCACCCAGGCCAAAGACAAACTTCCATTTTCTAGCAGCTGAAGACATATTATCCAAAACTGAAAACGGTGTTATGTCGATGTGCGCGCGTGTGTGTGTGTCTATATGATGTGACACAACGTACACATATTCAAGTAACAGCATAGACCAGTAAAAATAACTAAATAAACACAGATAATACAAAAATACAGGCTTTGGAGCTTTGGAGGACACTGAGTGGAGCGCTCCTGCTCAATATCACAGACCAGAAGCAGATTTTAAAATGCATATCTGGTGTTTTTTTTTTTTTTTTTTTTTTTTTTTTTATAGAGTCAAGGGAGGAGCTGCTGCAGTGTTCCACATGGGGCTTTGCGAACAGCATGCTTCTGATTCACTGCCGTGTATTTTAACCACTTGTGTCATGCAGGCAGTGCTCAATCAGACCCTGTTTATGCCACCTTTTGTGCAGCATGCAGGGTATAGAGCACATGGACAAACACTAATGCAAGCGGGGTCAGCTTCGATAGCTCGGGTTGCCAACAGGGAGTTGCTATTAAAATGCAGGCCCATTCAGCTCATTTCCAGGCTTGTCGTGTCCGTATGTCAATGTAGCCTCAACCCCAAAACTGCTTGCAGCATGTGCTTTGCCGTGCCAGGAGCTCTCTGCAGGCTCTGTGCTTTGAGCTAAGCGCGAATACCATCGCGCTAACACGCGCCCAACGAAATACTCGGAGGTTTAGCGGGTATGATGCGTACAATCTTATTAAGTCGGTGTTCGTGCGACAAACATTTGCAAGAAACACAATGCAGCACGCGGCGTCAGGTGTTTCTGGCCCTGCAGGTTTTTCTTCGGTGAAATAAAATTTCATTTTTGACCCGATGATCGCGCAAGGGGGCTCACCATTTCTGCGCAAAGAGGAAACCGTTTATACCAAATTTCAAGGTAAACTATGCTGCAAAAATAAAATAGCTATTCAGAATTTTTTTTTTTTTCCCAAGGAACTCAAATGTAAAAGTTGTGGGACCATTAAAGTCTTAGTGTTCATCTGGAGGGTAATCCATCTATTATACGTAGACATATAAACTGATCAGGCATAACATTATGACCGCTGCATGTTTACCATAGAATATAATGCAGCAGCCCTGCAATAAACTATCCCCTCAGGAGGAGTTTTATGTTGAATTTTTATTGAATCTGTTTGAGAGAGGTGTTGACACATTTTAATCATTGTTGTTGGGACTGTAATTTGTGATGCTGTTCGACTGTGCTGGCTTACACCGAGAAGTGTCCCTAATATTTTGGCACCCTTATGTATATGAGTGTGATGACCAAAAGTTTAGGGGCACCTCTCATGATGTCATGATATCACAAATTACAGCGCCAATAACAATCATTAAAACATGTCAACACCTCTATCAAACAGATTTGATACAGATTTAACATAAAACTCCTCCTGAAGGGAGAATTTATCACAACGTGATCATAACGTTCATCGGTGTAGCATATCTGGTACATAATGGTGGACCGACTGCATGGCTCCACATGACATCAATTATGGTCACAATACTGTCAAAGTTTTGATAACCAAGCCGACAGATAACATTTTTTCCCCCCAACCATCCAGGCTCCTCCACCATACTCTCAACAATCTACGTATTAAAGGCTTGGTGCTACTGGAAGTTATGAAACATAAAAATGCATGTATGCACTGCATCTAGCAAACATGCTAACTTGGGTGAGGTGAATATCCTAAACTATCCTCATTATGCATGCTGTTTCAAGGTTCCATCCACTTGTTTTCCATCACCTTATATAGTATTAATGTGAACAAAGGGACAGAAATGAAAAGAGGAAGACAGCTGTTAAAGGAACGGAGCCACGGGCGCTGTTTTAGAGTTTGGTTGAGTTGTAGCCCTCAGTGGCCATTCAATATGTGCAGTGCAGCTGAGGACACACGGCAAGCAGCACCTGGCATTTCAACAAAACAAGAATTAGCACAGCCTCAGTCATCTGATCGTGTTTAATTTTAATTAAAAGACAACTTTGGCAGTAAATACCGAGATAAGCAGGTAGCGGCGTGAGCGGGAGCAAGCGCTCTGGCAGCAGAGATATCTGACTCATTCTCATGCGCCGCGCGCATCTAATCGAATGTTTTCACCTTTCCAACAATCCTTTTGAGCTGGAATGCGAAAAATAACACGTGTATGGATTACTTTAACTCCCTCTGAGTCAAGTCTGGCGTGTGGGCAATTGATGGGTGAATTGAAAATTACTCAGTTTCCCTCAATTATCCTACTTTACAGACATTAGGGGAAAAACAGAACGCGAAAGAACTTGAAATACCGGTCGCTCTTGCAAAAATTAAACATTGGTCTGGCCTTGTTAGTAAGCTTGAATTGCTAATGCCTTATTTACATTTTGTCATTTTCGTCTTAACATTTGCATTTCCTCTAATGCTGCTGTCTCTCCCTCGTCGTCTTCAAAAAGGGATTCCATCCAGTTCCCCTTGAGACAAACACTCACTAATTAAATAAGAAAACAGCCTTTGCCAAAACATTCATGTAATGAATCTGTAATGTTATGGCTCTCATTAAAATGCCGTGTTCCGATGGCTAGCTAGAAAATATGCACATTTCAGAGAGAGAGGGAGAGAGACAGAGAGAGATATCATAAAACTTGCAAATTTCAAAGTGGCCAGTGAGGTGGCACGAATGCAGGATAGCTAATTTGTTATGCCAGCAGGGTTTAATTATGCAACATCAATATTATTTCATCAAACTGCGGGGAAACAGATGATCAGAGGTCGCGCCATGACTCAGGTGATCTGCAAAGTTGGTCTTTAAAGCATTTTGCAGACTCCTGCCTCTCGGCCTTGACTAGAGATTGCTGAGATTCCTGTGTCAGAGGTTATCAGCCCCGCTGAATTGTCTTTGAAGGCTTTAAGAGTGCTGCACTGTAGCACTGTGAATCTCACTGTAGAGATTCACTGAATAAAATGTCACTTTTTAATATATTCAAAGAGATATTCAATCATTGCTTTCCCCATCAACCGGACCTGGATTCCACCAGCAGCTTTCGATATCTGCACAATTTAAAGGCATGTACCTGCCACTGGAACGGGCTTAATTGTGGGTTTGAAGTCAAGACAGCTAGAAAAACCTCAAAACCAAAGGAAGTTGCACAAATTTGATGTCAAAATAAAATCATATATATATTTTTTTAATTTGCATTTTGAACCTGGACTAGAATTTATGGGGAAAGAGAAATAAAAAGGGCACTGAGTTAGACACCATCTGAAAAACTGGAAACAATGCAAAGGAAATTGGATAAGATAAGTCACTAATGAAGGCTCGCTCTGCAAACAGGAACTGTTAAAAAGCCGAACGGCTGATGGAGATCAGCTGACAAGAACTGGGCGACACCCTGCTGATCAGAAAACAGGGTGGAGGTTAAATCAATCTCTCTACGGTCATAACCGCATGTATCAAAAATTTCTGAAACTAAGCTGGTGGAGCTTTCGTGAAAGGCAACCATAGACAAAAGAATGCTGTCAAGAAATTGTGCGTTTCGTGTTGCTTTCTTAAAGGTTTTCATAAGGCGTGTTATGATGAACCCTGAATAGTGTAATCAATAAATATTCTCTGGTTTTATTTCCGCATTTTCCTTTTATTTCCGCATTTGCCTTCTCTTATCCACCCTATGATTTGGCAATACTCTATATTACCGGTTATCCATCTGTGAAATCATTGTTATTTTACATTTTTAATATCTATCAAGCCTGTAAAGTGTGTATATCGTATGCATATTCAGAAAGGTTGCTGTGCGAAAATAAATCAATCAATAAATATAAAATAAGAATAAAATCTTAAATTATGAATTCTGGCCTGTTTTACACCCAGCCTACTCCTAAAATGGTTGGCGCGCGCGTTTTATTTTGAAGGTTCGCACCGGAAAAGCCCCCGCCTTCCCGCTTGGGCTTGACGCGTGGCTGTTATGGAAACGGGAGTGGGCGGGGCCTGCTGCTGCAATTGAGCTCCGGGTTTGAAGCGGCGGTGGCGGAGTCCTCCGCGGTGACCAGCCCTCAGCAGTCGCTCCTGCCAGAGGCCGAGGCGCTCAACTTTTAAATCTCCGCCGCCGTTTCCCACACGCGTCCCGCCGACGCATCCGCAGAACTGGAAAAAAAAAAAAAGTAGACGCCACATTTCGACTGTAAAATCAGGCCGGGCAAGACCTGTCGCGTAATATCCCACCCCCCCCCAACCACCTTTCGTGGATATTTTTTTTCCCCCTGCTTTTACCCGCCCCCCTCTCCACACACATACACCGCGCAGCCCCTGCTGCCAAAGCAGTCTGGTCCGCGTCGGAGGGCAGGGGGAAGAACCGGGCCACGGCGAGGGGAAGGGGGACGCGTTCGCAGGTATGAAGTGACGGAGAATGAGGCTCGCGCGAGTCTGCGTCGAGGCGCTCTGCTTGCGGATTCCGGCCGCCGCCGCTGCTCGGCCGCCCGGCTGGTGGGGAGACTTCGGGGAGAGGTCGTGTGGAGCACAGGGCGCCCAGTGAGCCCCCCGGGACGCGGCAAGTTTCGCCCAGGCACCCGCCGCCACCTCCGCCACCAGCACCACCACCAGCAGCACCTCCACCCTCTTTGTGGTGACCGGGGTCCGAGAGGCGGCTCATTCGGCGCTGCCAGGACTTTCCACCACCACAGAGTTCGGACCCTCCAGAAGTTCCCGACTGAGGTGCTGCACCTGAACATCTCTTTTGAGTTTTTTATTTATTTATTTTAAATTTTTTTTTTTACCCTTAAAAAAAACAACAAAAACAAACATCAGATAAGCGGACTTAAGTGAAGTGGGTCGCCCGACCACGCCGCCGCCCGCAGGTCCACTTTTAAATGCAGGCCGGTCTGCGGTCCGTGCGTGCACAGCAGGGCCGCCCGCGCCGCCTGGTCCTCAGCGCCGGGAGGAGAGACAAGTTCGCCGTCGGCTGTTTACCAACAACGCCATGGAGCTGACATTCAGGAGCATTGTTCTGCTGGAGGTCGTCTTCCTGGACTGGGCTTTCCTGGCGTCTGCAGAGGAAGGTGGGTCTGGTGTTTTCCTCCAAATGCTTCGTAGACCTGTGTTTTTTTTTTGTCTTCCTCTTCTTCCTCCTCTTCCTCCCCTGTGGTTAACCTACTTGGTCTCAGCTAGAAGTCCAATTAGTATTTCACCCCGCGCCTCCAAACCAGGGGGAAAGTACGTAACTACCTCATCAGAGCGAGTTTTCAGTGGATGCTACATGCAGGGTAAATCTGGAAACTCCACGGCAAAGGCGTCACGGGCAATATGTCCCAATTGGATGGGGACTCTGAGGCTGTGGCTCTTATTTTGAAAGGTCTTGTGACACCCTGTTGCCAAATATATATCTAAATTGCAGCACCCCCCCTCCCCTCTCCCCCCTTGCCCTCTGTCCTCCACCCTCATGATGTCTTAAGGCCTCAGTATTTGTGTTCTGTCTCAAGCCATCACAAGGCTAAGGCGCTTTATCCAGATCTCACCTTGTGTTGGTTGCTGATGGAACAATTTTTGGTAAAAAAAAAAACAAAACCCAACAACCTCAAAACAAAACAAAACCCTTGTAACCTTTGAAATTACCTCTGGAAGCAATGGCCCGTTGTTTACTGAGGATCAAAGGATCACCACCGGGTTTCTGTAGAACTGCAGGCTTTTTTTTTTTTTTTTCCTCCCCCTATTTAAACCTCGTCTGCTATTCTGCTCCTGTGAGGACCGGCACTCCCATCAGGCTTTTTCTGCCTGATCCTTTTTTTTTTTTTTTAAATTTATTATTATTATTTTTGCTGTTGTACAGACTGCTTAGCTGCTTAGGGTGATGTTCCTCCATCACCCAGCTCCATGTGTCTCTTGGTTCCTCCCAGATGTAGATTTGCCTCGCGATGAAGACGTGTTTGCCCGCTGCTGCGCAGCCAGACGCCCAAGCCGCAGCCAGTTCTAATCTTTCCCCGTGGTTGCACAGTGTGCTAAGAAAAATAAATTTGCTGCGAAGAAAACAATGAGAACTTGATGATGAGAACGTTAATTCCGATGGCCGCTGGTCGTAGACGGGAACTCCCACGAACATGCCTGGCTTCACATATTCCGAAGCAGGAGCTGAAATCCGCCAGTTGCTTCTGGTTTGACGTTGGTTTCCAATGTATCCTACATTGAAAGAGGATATGATAGAAGATATGAAACCTGGCATTTTTTATGTGTGTGTGTGTGTGTGTTCAACCTACATTGAAAGAGGATATGAAAGCGCCACAGCTGCTGCGAGTCTGAATGCGTGTAATGAGAGTGCCAGTAGAGAAACCCAGCCATTGGGAGAAACTGCAACTTCCATCGCCAACAGGTTGACCCCTCCCCCGCCCCCCCATTGGCTACGCCAAACGGGCGCCGCACAGCCGCAGTGTGGGCGACGCGGAAGCAGAAGGCCGCTGAGGGGTCGCGGCGCCTTGTCAGCTGACTCCAGAACACCTGCGTCCTGCCGAGCGCGAACAAGATGTTTTGTTTTTGATGCCTTTGGCTTTGGCGCGCTCCCCCACCAGCGCACTTTGGATCGTCCTCCTCCTCGTCCTCCACCTAGCTGGGAATTCTGTAATGAACTGATGCGCGAGCAGATGAAGCTCTCAGCTGCCAAGCCTCTCCTCCCTTTTCCACTAAAGGATAAATGACTCACTCACAACACTCGCTAGTTTAGCGCGTGGTCCTCTCTCTTCCTTCTGTCTTTTTGAAAAGATTGAGACACAGACGTCTTGATCAGATAATTACTTTGGCTGGATATTAATAACGGGGTTTGGTTGGAAATCAAACGAGGACGCACACAAATATCATCTCTCTCATGCAATCGCACGCACGCTCGCGCGCACTTCCTTTGCTTGTGCATAAAAGATCTCTTATCAAGAACAACCACAGCCATTAGCTGAAAAGGCAGAGGCCATTTATGATTCGCACAAATGTAAGACTTAAATGTAAGTTTCCTGACTCAGCTTGGATGTGTAATTTCTCCCAGGATGCAGGCCAAAGCCCTGCTTAGGTCCGGAGCTCTAGCGATACACTCGGTCGTCGGAAGCGACGCGAACATCTCGGCTCTCATGTGAAAATGACAATTTCTCACCCCGGTGGACGATGTAAGTCGTACGCTATTCTGTCTTATCTGGTTTCCATAGCTTGAAGGTGTTTTTTTTCCAGAGCCGGTGCTACTGAATCGCCCGTGTGACCATCTGCGCCGTCGGAGATTTGTAAACAGGAAAGAACCACCAGGCTCTTGTTACTTGTGCACACGCAACTACGGTTGCGATGGCGCCGAGGTTCTTGCCTCTTGTTGACGTCGGTGTGAAGCTGGAACCGCCCGGCTTCGGCCAAACTGTTTAACTTTGGGGTTCCATGGTTTGTGCTTGTACTTGAATTTTTTTTTTTTTGACTTGCTTTGTGAATCTTTTATTTACACTCGCAATGAGGATTCTTGCAATGTAGCACGCAACCTTTGTCACGTAGTTTAGTGGGGGACCAGCCTCGTGGTTTTCGGTTGAAGACCACTGACGACTCTCTTATGGCTGTTCCACGTAACGCACCCTCACTTCGAGCCGTAAGTTGGCATGAACATCTTTTTGCTCGACACCTGAAATGACACACCGACCGCAGAGGTGGGTGATTGTTAAATCTACCTGTTGTGCGGCAGCTTGCACGCTGCTACAAGTGCGTTATTGAGACGTGAGACCTGAGATGCGACCTGGTGTTTCACCCCTCTCGCGCTCTCCCATGGCCTCTGTCAATATCTCACACACACATACACACACAAGGAAAACTCATACATCACACACCCCTCCGTCCAGAAATATCCCTCACCGCTCGCTCCTTGCTCCGGAGGGCTGCTGGTTTATTGCTCCGATTATTATTATTGACTGTCATTATTATTATTATTATTGTTGCTGTTATTATTAACTGACTACTCATTTCGTTCACAACACATTGGAAGGAAGTCGCGCAGCAGGAAGTGAGCGAACACGCCACCAGTCTCCCAGAAAAAAGTCTGTGAGACTCTTGCGGCTCGGTCGAGGAAGTTCGCTAAAGTCGGAAATACAGTCACAGCTTTCAACTGTGGTGATTAACTGCAATGCGATGGTGAACCACACGCACACGGGCCTTCGTTATAGCAGACTAGCTACGTTTTTTTTCGTGAAAACGAGCCCGGCTGCACGGGTAGCAGCGACCTTCTGTGCAGCCACGAGACGGGAGAGCAGGGACCGTCTGCAAAGCGCAGCGCCAAAAAAACGTCCAATAACTCGGCGCAGCTCCGGCGAAATCACACGCCAGTGCTCGCCGGTTGGTTTTAGTTTGGGTTTAGAGGACATAGAAACATATTTTAATAACCTCACCCCTTTTATTATCTTGCCAATGTCACTTCATGTGTCACTCATCTGTCGCTCATAAAAACACCTATTATTGATAATAATGGCAATTAGGATTGCCCGATAATTGTTCAAAATTGATTTTCAGTTTTTTTTTTTTTTTTAAATATTCAATAACTTAACTACCATGCTGCGTGCCACCCTCAAGTTCTTATTTTCGGCAGTCTAATTAACAGCTGGTGTGTGCCGTCGCTTGGCTTGAGTAGATGCTGGTTTTTTTTTTGTTTTTGTTTTTTTCAGTTTAAATTTTTCCAACAGAAACCCGAGTTGTTTTATTGCAAACGTGTATGTTGCAGGGGCAATTGGAATTATCACACCGGTCTGACTGTATGCAGCAAAAGCTTCAATGTGGTGCTTTTATATCGAGATTGATGATTTATAAACCATTGCTCTATGAAAGCGCAAAGAAAAAAAAATATTACCATGATGTTCAATTTTTAATGTCAAGGTCGCTGTGTCGTAAAACGCCCATGGCGAAGGTGGTTCAGATGCTGGGATTGCAGACCCTGTTGCGCCAGTGCCTGTAGGCGACCCGGACATTTTAAACTAACATTTTTTTGGAATGAGAGCACAAACCCTGCGAGTTTTTAAAGTTAAAAAAACCCCTTGAAGCCAGTGACCAGTTTTGCAGTGGCTGAGATCTGCCAATTTCCATGCCAGCCAACTGCGAGAGCACAGTCACACTCGCGCGAGTGAGGTGGCACTCCTCTTTTGGCCCAGTTATTTAGCAGCCAAACTTTCTGATGTGAAAAAAAAAAGATCCAAGAGGGATCAAAACATCGTTATGAGACTTTTTTGACCCAGAGTGCGTTTGCAGGCTTCCCCTTTTTGAAAATGGATCCAATTATTAAACCTAACAAAAAACACCCTTTCTAAGGTATCCAGCAGTGGGATTGCTGCTGATTAGTCACATTAGAAATAAAGAAGCTTCAGTTTTGGAGCATTTTTTTTTTTTTTCTTTTTAATAAATGTGGGTTTTTCTCCATGCAGTGGACGGATATTTTTAGGATTCGGTTAGGATTTTTAGGTTAGTGCTACTGTGTGCGCATGAAAAGGAGATCTTTTAGGTTTGTATGCAGGGTCCCTGACATGCAAGACGGGGGGAAAAAAAATCCATTGTCCCGTTGACCTGCTTTCGGAGTCATCTATGTAGCAGCAGCAGCAGCAGCGACCTACCGTGGCTTCGATTCTCAGAATCGCAGCAAACACGGCAAAATAAACACACGGCCGCTCCAAAATCGCAGCAGAGGTGCAGCGGCATGGCTTTCCAACGATGGCGGCGTAAACAAAATTCAACGCGGCATGACGTCGGCTTCCCATTCTCTGCATGGAATTAAACATTACAGTAATTTACGTAATCAGTCTGTAGGAAACTGCTTTTTCGATTGGAATAAAGATCGACCTCAACCCCTCCTGAGACAATCAAAAAGGAGGCGGAGGGCATAAATCTTTTGGTCGACATATCTGCCCTGTTTATTTCACCTCCCGACTCAACCGTGGCATAAATATCATGATGAATAGCGTAATGCCTCACAATCTAAACTCAAACTCACTTAGTGTCTCAGATCAGTAAATGCAAGAAGGATGTTTTTATCCAAGAGGCCTCACTTGAGCCTCAATCCCCTCCTTCACAGACATGTAGCCTTTTCTTTTGCTACTCTTTCCACGTCCTCTGTCTCCTTGATGTTTGACTGCTGCTATGCTGTTTTCTCTTGCTGACTGTCTCCCCTGCCGTGGAAATGTGGATCGTTTCCCAGAAATCCCTTTAAACGGAACCGATTTTTATAAGAAAGGGATTTGCATTTAAAGCAACCTCCCCCCTCTCTCAAAGCCTGTAGCCCATCATCCGCAGTACCTCAATCCGATGATTAGCTTCCTCAAGAGTTAAACAGGCATCCGAGTGCCACAAGTACTCTCAGTCCTCGTCTCTCTCTCTCTCTCTCTCACTCCCTCTCACTCTCTCCCTCCTTCTCCCCTCCACGAAAAAGGATGCATATTGCTGCTGGGAATTGCAGGTGGATGATAGTTTAGCTCGGTGAGAGGATGCACCCCCAGCCCATACATCCATGTCAGGCATTCACTTTGGAGAGCCAGTCTGTCCTCCACCCACACACTGCTCTCCGAGAGTGGGACACAATGGGGACAGGCTGCAGCAGAGAGGGAATGAGGCCACAGCCTATCAGCCATAAGCACCAAGGAGAATGGCACTTTTAGACGGATGGGGGTTCTCTTTGAAGTGAGTCAAGGAGATATGGGAAGACCGGCATGAGTCAACGAAATGAGAGGAGCATGTGTGGAGAGGGCAAGGCGGGTGCAAGCATGTGCACGTCTGCACTGCGCATTTGTAATCACGCACATCTGGGGCCAGATACGCGCGATAAATGCGATGGGCTGCATGTCTGATCATAACAAAGGGATTAATTAAGGGGCAAAAACCGAGCACGTGTTATTTGTCTCATTCTTATTTATCTTGCACACTAATCACAGATGTTATTTGATGTATGCGCAGCAGGGGAAAACGGCAACAATATGCCGGTGAGGCGTCGGGAGCCGGATCTGCAAGAATTGACTGGGGGAGAAAAAAAAAAAAAGGCAACCTCGGCGTACAAAATGTCTGCTATGAGCATGTAACATCAGTCGACTTGATTCGATTTGAGTCTGGGAATTTTATTTATTTTTTTTTACACCTTGCGTCACATTTTGACCTACATCTCGTGTCGGATATGGCTGTTTTTATATTAAGTTTCCACGGCAATCTGGAGAAAACGTGCATGCCTCCCCTCCACCTCCGCGCATGCACGCTACCTCAGCATGTCTCCCAGGCCCTGCTTTCATACACTGCGCTGAACCAAGTGGGCTCCACTATATACGGCATAATAGAGACATTGCTGTGCGCTAGCTGCCTCCTACAGCTCGCGCACAGTTGAGAGCTTTGAAGGAGTCGAGCTCCAAAAAGGAGTGGGTCAGTTCAGTTAAAAAAGCACTGGACACCTTTTTTTTTTTTTTTTTTTTTTGCGTGTGTGGAAGCTTGGTGTTTCATTTTTTTAACTAGTGTCGACGGAAAATGTACTTTTTGACAGCCCTCATTTTCTTACATCACTATTGGCTCAGTGATACCTGATTGCCAAGGCGGCGCGACGCCATCCAGTCATTAGGAAGACCCATTGTAATATTAAACTCGGCCCATTTTGCTGATATTGGAGAAGAACATGGCTCTGAAATTCAAATGGTTTGTAAACTACGAAATTCGCTCCCCATGGAAATCATAATGTGGCTGGCTGAGGAGGGGAAATAATGCTCTTTGTACTGTAATAAATGTCTTTACATCCAGAGATGAGTCTATCTTTATCCTAGATATCGGTCACTGCCACACAAACTCGCTAGGCCTGGTAGGAGCAACGCATCGACTCATGAAAAGAGTTTGCTCTCAGCATGTCTGTTGTTGTTTGCATAAGAAAGTGCTTGATGTGTCAGAATAAAAGTGAATTTTTTTTTTTGCAGCGTGTCTGTTCTCTTGTATCTCTTCATAGATGCGTCAATCCTTAGATGGTTTATTTAGCTGGAGTCTGCACTGTTAGCTTCAAGCTGTCCACCTCCCACAGCAGATTAGTCACTCTGTGTGTGTGTGTGTGTGTGTGTGTGCGTGCGCCTGTGTGTGTGTGTGTGTGTGTGTGTGTGTGTGTGTGTGTGTGTGTGTGTGTGTGTGTGTGTGTGTGTGTGTGCGCGCCCGTGTGCGTGTGTGCACGCGTTTGGTTCCCAAAACGAATTCTACATTCTGCTTTACAAAATGCTTTGATAGAAAATTGTTTTAACTACAGCAGTAGACATTTCTGGGGCTCGTGGATACATCACAGCAGTAGATGGATGTATGTGGGTTTATCATCAAGTGAGGTTTGAATAAAATAGCTTATCTGTTACATACTTTAAAGATAAAAGTTTCCAGATCAAACAAATGGGATGTCATTAAGCACACCCAACTCGGATATTGACATTCAACCCCCGCAGAATGACCGTACTGAACAAATGGCCAACTGCTGGCACGGATGCCAGTCTTTAGACATGCTAATAATGAATTTATACTTGTCTAACTGGCAAATTATTCGGTCTAGTTATTGCGAGAAACATAAGGATGGCAGAGTTTCCTCCTGCTTAGGAAGATCATCCCAGATTTCAGCACTGCATGACTTCAGATTGCCCAAACAGCAGGGGGGCGAGTCAATGACCGACCCTGATCTCCAGCCTCCCTGTGGACACAAGACAAGAGGATAAATATGCTCTTTAAGGATTATGAGAGTGTTTGATCACTTTCACCGCACTTTCCCACAGTACTTTTGCAGTGATGACACATAGCCTCCCGGGCGACATGCTACCGCCAGGTGTCGATGATAAAGTTGACAGCGACTTTTGGCTGGCTGGCTTGCAGGGAGCCGTGCAGTGATGTAGCGATAGCTCCCAGGTATGGAGCAGTAATTGCCCGCATGAAGTTGTCCTAGCTAAACCTAAATTTGGCGTCAAAGAGTCGCTGTGCCAGGTTAAGAGTGCTGTGGTTTGGCAACGGTGGTGTAACGTCAGCTTTCATTCCGAGTTACGGGCGTTTCCGTAGCGTTACAAACACGGAGCGGTTTGTCTGTTTGCCGTCCAGCGTCGGAGCGTGGCACTCTGCCACAAACTCCGGTCGCTGGATTGAGATTGCTTGCTCAGATTATGGCCGGCACACGGATGATGAATCAATGAGCATTGGGTTGGAGGATTTGCCAGTGTTGCGTGTCAATGAGCATTGGGTTGGAGGATTTACCGGTGTTGCGTGGTGCGCGCTCTGACGGGTGCGTGGCCCGAGCGGTCGGCCAGGCTGCCCTCGACAGGTAAATATTTTAGCCCTTACTTACTCCCCATCTCTCTCTCGCTCATGCACACACATTCACGGAGAAAATGAGCTGCTGCGAGATGGAAATCAAGCCTTTGCGAGATTTCATTATATAGACTGACCGTGAAATTGAATTGTAACTGGAAGTAACACATTAACAGTATGAATTGGCAGTGATGGCGGAAAACGCGACTTATAATACAACATAACCTTAGAGTTTTCCAATTAATTTGGTGCCAGCAGCGTTTTCTCTCAGTGTTGTGTCAGGGCCGCTTAAACGCCAGAGTGGTGTGAACGCCAGGTGTTAACATACCAGAAGTTGTGATTTTTTATTTTTTTTTTCCAAAATTAAAACATCATAACGCGGTCGCACCCACAGACGACCCCTTGCACGGTGATTGGCTGCCATTACCAGCTCATC
>CAAKHG010022648.1:15908-43630 GCA_901007715.1 Dactylopterus volitans
CCAGAGTGGTGTGAACGCCAGGTGTTAACATACCAGAAGTTGTGATTTTTTATTTTTTTTTTCCAAAATTAAAACATCATAACGCGGTCGCACCCACAGACGACCCCTTGCACGGTGATTGGCTGCCATTACCAGCTCATCACCGATTGAACCCAGATACTGAGTCCGCTAGATTTGACCATGCTCACAAAAACACGACCTCCTTTGTCTCAACAGTTGCAGATGTGTAGTTGTGTAGTTTTATTGTGGTTGTTCTGATAACCGCAGCAAATAAAGCCTACAGAGGAAAACCTTTTCAGCTCCTTGCATTCTCTATCTCATTCTCTCAGTACCTAAAACTTGTGACCACAGATGAGTGCAGTGCATTAAAATGTCTTCATTTCACACCATCGTCCAACTAATATGTTAAAACCTCCAAAAAGACAAAGTAAATATGGGGGGGAGGGGTTGAGATTTGTTTCTAGGGGAGAAAATGTCTTAAAAAAAAATGTACTCTTCAGCCTACAATGCAAATGAAATATCTGTTTGTTTACCCCCGAAATAAATAGATCAGACCTCTGGTTTGGCTGCTTTGATATTTAAGTGTTATCTCAAGTGTTGCCTCCTCTTACCTGACATTTGTTATTTAAAGGCATGCTGCTTGTGGAAATGCAGAGGCTTTGAAAAGTGCAGTATGCCCTCGCAAAATATAATGATTTTTCTTTTCTTTTTTCTTTTCTTTTTTTTTTTTTTTGCTAGAAAAGAAATAAGCTTTTTAACTTTTCCTCTCTTATTCATTCCTCCTTGTATAGGATTCTCTATCAGGAGGCCACCAGGGAACTGGTTCAGCCTCCAACAATGTTCTCTTGAAGCCTTTCAGTTCTTCAGAGATGGATTATTTTTTTAAGAGTGCCCATAATTGGAACTTACCGAGAGGTGAATTCACTTAGTGGCAGATCAATATTCCAAGATGCTGAAATCTGCTGTAAAGCAAGGCAATTACATCAATCATAGGAGAGGGTGCAGGGAATTATATATTTCAGGCTCGCCGCTCTACTTTGACTTGAATTCCAAATGATCAACAATTGAGCCAGGAAGACCTCCGTGCATCCTGTTGATAATTAAATGTGATTGCTTTCACTTATTCTTGCCAATACTAGTCCCCCCTCCTGTTTGTCTTGCATGGACGTCCAACAGCAAATGTTGCCTTTAATAAAACTGTAATCTGTTTTCAAGCCGTCATCTGTGTAGATACTGTTCATTTATTTGTGGCTCGTAATTGTCTCCTTGGGAATGTTTTTGGCCTCAGCGCTGTGCGAATTTTTGTTTGTTCGGAGGAAAGGGCAATTCGAGTCCAAGTCGCACAAGTGCTGCTCAATAGGTGACAGCGCAGGTCAAGACTCATTACTGCAATACACAAGGCGAGGGACAAAGTTAATGGCTCTTAACCCTCTGTTAACCTCCGATTTTCCGTGAGCTTCACAACTTCTACACCACCTTGATGAAAGTTAACATCCTTTACAAACTTGTGCTGCTCAAATAGTGCAACACTTACAGTACAACCGGCAGCCAAGTTAAAATGGAGTAGCGCTAAAACAAAGACGTGCTTTTGGAAGCTTCCACCTGGATTCAAGAACATTTGTGTCGGGTTCCAACATGAGAAAAGCTCTTGGAAATCCCTCTCTCTGCAGCACTCCGGTTTAACACCAAGCAAAACTGAGAAAACACTAAAAACTGTGATTAAGACCCTTGTTTCATGCTGCAAAACCGCTTGGAATGCAAACAGTATCACTGACCTCTCATGAAAGCTCTCACCCTTACCTTGGCAGAAAAAGGGAGAAGAGAGGATTAATGTCATGTTTTTGTCCAGCGTCTGATGAAAGAGTAGCTCTTAGCTAAAACATTCAGAGGTCATGTATCCTAAACCTGTAAATTATCTTTGGTCCTTGGGGCCAGTCATTTTGATCCACAGCCGTGTTGAACCTCCCTTGTAGCATCTTTGGTTTCCGTCCAGTGTGATGCATCCTCTGTAACTAGGTCACATCCTGTCTTGGGACAGAGACCAACCATAACATAAAAGACGAGAAAGAAATAAAGTGTCAAACATCAACACCTCTCCTTTCTCCAAAGCTCGCCCCTCTTTCATCTCTCCCCTTCCATCTAGTTCGCGGCGTCACACGTACTTAAAAGTGGCTTAGCCGGTCCACATGTACCACAGGAGGCTTTTGTTATACAGTAGAAGAGGAGTTAAACAGCGCCTCCCTCGGCAGCTTTGAATGGTCCAAGTGTTGGCGGCTGCCCCCACCCGACCCCCCCGACCCACCCGACACAAGAGCCTGACACAGGAAAGGGACAGGAACTACAGGAAGCTGAGGTTTAATCTCCGTAGACACAACTCTGCCAAAGACACACAAACATGGTTTAGACACGGTTGCACGCGTCTCAAAACACTTACGTTCACATGCAGAACATATACATATATAAATTAAAAAAAAAGCCAAACAGGAAAGTGGACATGTGAGGGAAAAGGTTGCATTCATGTGGGCCCGAAACGTGCACTGTGGGGGGAAAAAAGCTTGAGACAGCCAAGCAAGCATTATTTAAAGCGATTTTAGTGAGATGTAGTACATGTGAGTTAATTTAGCATGACTAGAAACAAGTGAAACAGCTAACTTTGCTTTGTCCAGAGTAAACAAAATTCCCCAATTCTTCATGGATTTAATAAACAAGATACAGTCTTAATTATGATCAGAGAACTAGCGCTGAAAGTGCTCTTTTTTCCTTTTTCTTTTTTTTCTTTTTTTTTTTTTTGGACAGAACAAGCCTACTTATTTCCCTTGACGTCCAGTCTTCTCGCTAAGCTTAGCTGAGTGTGCAGTACCATCACTCCTCCTCCCTCTCAGCAAAAATGCTAATTTTCCCAAAATGCTGTAGTTTTCTTTGGATTCTAAATTTTAAATGTGGATGTAGGAATTGTCTGAGTCAACAGAACATCCCATAAACATGCCTTATTTGAAGCTATTGGGTTTGCAAAATTTAAAATGTCTGCTAGCGGAACCCCCCCCCCCCCCCCCTTAAAAAAAAAAAATGATGTACTGAGTTCATCATGAAAATCATAATTGTCTTTTCATAAAAAAAAAAGGATTGCTTCTTAAGAGAGAACAAAGCTTCATTTTAACTTTGGATGGCTGCGGTTTTCAGTCTTCAACAACCAGCTGAGTAAATGAATGAATAAATAAATGACATGAATATGCAAGCAGGGATTCCTGTTAACAGTTAATGATTTATCGCATTACTGTGTCTTTTGCTGATCAAATTACTTGATGAAAAATATATCATAATACATTTCACTGACGCAAACAAATTTATAGACTTTTCCTGGCTGGATAAATATAGTATTGGCAAACTCACTTTTGATCCCGTCTAGTTTTTTAGCCCCAAACATTTCTCCTGTTTACACTCCTGTTTTTCTCCCCGTCTTTATTTTTGTAGGTGTATGATGGTAATTGGCACTCCGCTTCTTTAATTAAAATGAGGTCTAATTGCAGCCGAAGCAGGGGCAAACGTTCATAGGCCTATAATTTCCAGATCACAGGCCGTAGCCACAGAGAAAGTGGAAATTAGGGAGGGGACGGGCACTCGGCGAGTAAATTTACACAAAAGTAAAGAATCGTGACTGTTAATAAATGAAAAAGGAGGGTTCAGATCAAATGGGTCCAACCGTCAGATATGAGGTCAGTTGTCTAAAGCCTGGAGGCAGCTGTGCAGAAAATGAAGGTGGTGTATTTGCTGTATAGTACACCCTTTGTAAAAAAAAAAAAAAATAGCGGGTCAGGTTTTACATTTCAAAAGAAAACTATCAACACCCTCTATTGTTGTCTCCCTTTCATACAGAAAACTCAACACCTTCCCCTTGCCTGTGTGTTTTTCCGACACGGTTTTGATGATGAAATTTGTACCATGTTACCACAGATATCTTTGCGTTAAGCCAAATAAGGATCAACTCACCCACCATTGACTCCCTTTTTCGGTGTTTTTAGGCAACAAAAAAAAGCCAATTATGTTTATTTATAGTATATTCAAGGATTTTTTTTCCCTCATAATTTAAAGTACAATTGCTCACTATGAGTCCTCTTGGCAGCAGCCAAGATCAGTTTAGATTTCTCTGCTAGTGCGAGCTAATATGGGCAATTGTACTGTAATTACTGTACATTTGTTTGTTTTGAGTGTTAAATATGGCCTGATGACGAACCTTCATTGTTTCACCATTTTTCTTGTCCTGGGGGCAGTTTTCCAGCGGTGGGTGGCCGCCGCCGCTGAAAGAATGTAGGGGAAACGCCGGCTTCCTCTAGCAGGGGCTTTAGGTCTGAATTTACTTCAGCGAAAGGCAAGGCCATGCATGCACATAATAGAAACAGTCAGCATCACACAGAAACACTCACGCTCCTGCATCCTGTCTCATAAACCTTAATGATAGAGCAGCGATAAACTGTGATTACTGTGCCGGTGGGGGTGGTGTTTCTTAGCCTCTCCCTCCAATCACCAGATGAAACGGAGGCAGGTGTTCATACGACAGAAAGATACAGGGCAGCCAGTCTCACACAAGAGTATCATTATGATTATGAGTGTTATGAATGTGTTTGGGGGGTTTTTTTTTTGGTTTTTTTTTTTTTTTGAAGAAGGCTGCAGTGAGCTTGAGGTAGGCTAAATGCGGGGGAAAGCACCGGCCTGAACTCTATCACCCAGTTATCCTCCATCATCCACTTCCCTCCTCTTTTTCCCCTCCTCTGTGCTCTCTTTGCCTTCTTCATCTTAATGGCCTCAGATTGTAGCATTACAGCTGGTGGTCCTGCGCAGTTTTGAAGCTCAAACGGGTACATAGCATTTCATGTTGTTGCTGGGGCTTATTTTGCGCGCGAATTAGAAGAAAAAGTGCTTTAATACAGGTACATGAAATTCACCAGCATAATGATGGACCTGCTGCGTATGCAACCGCCAATGATTAGCCATGTCACGTGACTTTTAGGTCCCATCCGTGCGTCACGTCACCCAGATGATGGGAGCGGTGAGGTCTGCGTGTGTGCCCGCGTGTGCTCGGGGGAAGCGCATGAAATTAGCCGCGGCCAAGACGTGAGCAGCAGCGGGCGTGATTGTGCGATCAGTGAAATCATCACGGGAAATGGAGCCCATCCACTCGTCAGATATTGAGAGACGACACAGGATGTCGTCCAATCGAAATAGGTCGGCCATTCATGTGGTATTAGAATGTTAATGGGCATCTTAACGTCTTTTCATAACAGAGGAATGATAATATCTGGGCGGAATCTGAAGTGTGTAGTTGCCATCGTTTTTAAATGATTTAAAGAAAAAAGAGATTGTAGTCATTGTAGTTATTTTTTGTTGAATGCTACAAGTGCTGGTGTTGAACAGTGTTAAGCACCACGTTACAGTTGTGGTTAAAAAAATAGACATGTTTGACTTTTCCGGTCAGGGTGACATGTGCATAATCGCTCATAATTAAAGATCATAACTGATGATTGTATCTGTTATGGTACTTAATGTTATTTGTGAAGGCTTTTCTAAAATCTGACATATGACAACAGCCATGATGGATAAATAGGCAATACATAAAAGTGTGGTAGCAGGGGTAACCGTGGCGCCAAAGTTCAAAATGGCGCATGGAATGATTGCATAGTGTGTCCATATTGCAGCGGTTTTTACATGGCAAAATAATCGTGCTTATATCGGCAGAAGCTAGAAATGATGTAATTGCAGACAGAATCACTGAATGTGTGTGTGTTAAATGGCTGATTATGACACACACCCATGTAGCGAATGTCTTGAACGACCACTGAGAAAAAACACAAAACTGTTTGACTTCGGCCTGAATAAAAGAGCAGAACATTTTTTCAAGCTTTTTTTTTTTTTTTTTTGTCTTATGAATGTAGGAATTCATTATTCCGGGCAGTAACAGTGAGACAAGCAGGCAACAAAGTACCTAATCTTTATACACAGATTTGTCTGCTCATTTGAAGATGCGGGTGTCTGTTGGCAGGAGCCGTTTGAGACCGGAGGCGTCCTTGACCAATCATGTTAGAGTGGGCTTTAATTGCGTGCAGGTTAACAATCGATGTGGAGAGCAAAAGAGGTACATCCATTGGCCGAAATGGAGTCTTGGAGCCCGCGGCCTATCAGCCGCTAATGATAGCTTTTTTTGTTGACATCTGCAATCATAGAAATGCAGTTGTAGATGTCGTCTCTCAACCCGAGCTTTATTCTCGTCCTTAAAATTGCTGATTGGATTATTACATACATTAGCGAATGAAAGAGGAAAATTTGCTGCGCGTATCCGCGTATCCATTTTTCGCCGCTGCTCAGATTGCAAAAAATCCTTTTTGGAATTTTCCTTTTATTAACAAAAGAGGAAGAAGGAAAAAGCAAACAAAATCAATGGAAAATAAAAAAAAACGTTTTTTAAGAAATTGTGAAGCAAACAATGAAAATATAAGCTTTGTTATCTTTGTCTATCATGCAGCAATTGTAGTATTGTGTGTATGGGTCCGTGTGCATGTGTTTTTGGTGTGTATTGGGGATGTTGTGGAATCCCAGACCAGTCCAGTTAAACGTCTTGGAAACCTCGATGATAAACTCGCGCTGAATCCCCCGTCTTCCTCCCACATCCGTTTTCATGTGAGTGCTCTCCTTCATCATGGCAAGAGAAGAGCCGCATTATACCCCGTTTATTGGTAAAAAACCAAACCGCCTGGCTGACCCCTGAGATGAGATTCGGCGGCGGGCGTGTAAGCTGGTTTGTGACAGGAACCTCATCACGTCGGCGTTAAAGTGCGAGTCACAATTCAGCATGGACAATCTGCTCAAACAGCCGTGCTTCAGGTTGCGCACGGTCCAGCTGCGGGATTTTATTGGGACCCTAAATCACTGCGGGACCGCTCAGATTGTTTTAAGAGCTGGCAGGCCGCCCCCTGGAAAGATTACAAAAAATCAATTTGGTTGTGACGTGTCCGCGCCTTATCTGGACAAAAGCGCGACTCTTTCCGCCCCGTTTAGCGTGACCGCAGGCGGGGCTTGACGCTGCGAACATAAGGGACAGGTAAACAAAACATGAGGTAGGAGGACAGTTTTTAGGTTATAGGAATGTTCCCGTAGAAACACCTGAGTGATAACTCAATCTTCAGCCGGCGGGAAAGGTGCCGCTGATACATAGCTGGGGATTTGGCGTTTGAAATATGTTCACTCGTATTTTCAGTCTACCTGCGCGTCTCTTTTGATTGAGTCTTATACACGACACTTGTGTAGTTCCTGCTGTGACTGATTGACTCAATCTTTTTTCTTTTTTTTTTCCCTCCCCCACAGAGGTGCTGATGAACACAAAGACGGAGACCTCCGATTTAAAATGGACCACCTTCTCGCATGCCAGACCTGAGGTACGTAACCGCGGCTTCGCCACGCTATCTGTATTCCTAACACAGACCTCGCGGTGACTGGAGATCTTTGGCTTCCAGCTGTTACTTTGCTACTTTGGCTAGAGAGGAGTCTCTTACATGGCAGGTAACTGACAGAAGAAAGGAAAACGCCAGAGTTGGTGTGGGATTCAAAGTATATCGAAAGCAGATGGTTTGATATATCCCATCTACGTTAAGAGTTGAAGTCACTGCCAGCTCACGATTTTGGATGCTGCAGCCAAAACAAGACGTATTTGCAATTTTGATTAGCAGAGGAATGATTACCAGGGTATTTTTTTTTGCCAGCAGCATCAGTGACCAGAACTGCTCAACATAATCATGTCTCAGAGGGAGAACAATTAGAAAGGTGCTAGCAAAGAGACCTCTGGGCCTTGACACTCAACCGGGCGCTTTTGATTCGCATTCAAAGCAAAAGAGATGAGTTATTTCGCACAACCTTTGTCGATTTAAGCAGCTTATCAAACGCGTCCCTTTTTCAAAAAAAAAGACATGCCGGTTTTTTTTGTTTTATTAAAGAGTAGAATGTGAAGGTGATTTAACAGCTCAACGACAGCTACATTTACCACAGGACGGCTGCATGTACCACAGGAGGCTTTTGTTATACAGTACATGAGGAGGTAATAAACAGCGCCTCGGCAGCTCTGAATGGCCGAAGTGTTGGCGGCTGCCAGTATAAATAAATATAACTGTGTTCGTTGTGAATTACAGGCGTCAAAGGGTTAATGATACCCACATAAGAGTTTGATAGCAACTTCCTCTCCTCTAAGATAAAATCTCCAACCTTCTTAAATCCAAACATGCCTTTACTTCAAAAATGATTTTTGAATGTTTGTCGTCAAACACATTTTTCAGTAAGAGCCCAAACAATCATGTTGAACCTCCAGTCTTTAAGTCTGTTTTGATGAAATGACCAAGTAGACGGTCATTTCATTAACCCTTTTGCAAGTACACAATCTGTCATAATTCTATGGATTAACAGTGATGTGTGTGTCACATTAAAGACTCAGGTGTTGTGCGCGCGCGTGTGTGCGTGTGCGTGCGTGCGTGCGTGCGTGCGTGCGTGCGTGCGTGCGTGCGTGTGTGTGTGTGTGTGTGTGTGTGTGTGTGTGTGTGTGCTTGTGCTCCCTCCAACCCATTATGCATACAGCGATGACATCAGACACGGCTTCGAAACTCCCATCATTTAACATTTTTGTTTCGATATAGACCGTCCAAAAGCTGAAACCCCTCAGCAAATCCAAAACACTGCAGCCATGCCAAAAGCTGTTAAAGGCGATCAAAATCAGCTGCATGACTCAATATGTTGACACGTAACACACATCTAACCTGTATACTGTGGACAAAACTTCTCCCCACCCAATGGCGGTCGTCCAGACGCATACATTCGTGCACCCTACAGACTCCACATCATCTGTTTCACAGTATGTAATGTTTTAAACCATGTACATCCGCCGAATCTCCACTACCAACATCTTCAAATTGTTTGAGCCAAATCCATATGAACCATGCAAATGTTTTGTGCATTGTCTTCCCGGGGAGCATTTGTTCACAGAAATGTGATGCCAAAGTCTATAATATTTCAGTTGGAATTAAATTCGCCCTCGAAGAGATGCAAACCTGGCTCTCAGGGCTCTGTTATTCTCTCATTCATCCAGAGCACTATTCTGTCTTACTCAACACAACATCTGCAAATGGATTTTTTTTTTTTTTTTTTTTAAAGATTTGCATATTTACATAACCGAGTTTCTGAGCCTCAAATCTTGCTAAATTCTGCCCTGAGTATGTTCATGTCTTGGTTGTTCCCTGCTCCGAGGATGGTGAACACGTTCGTTGGCTGACTCATAAGTCAAACATGAAAATATTTTTGTGTCGAACTGGCTCGCCAGCAAATGTAGATCTGTGGAGTTTCCTCTTCAAACTTGTAATGTCGCCTCTGCGTTCTCGTATTATTGTCTACAAGTGTGTTTGAGGGTTGAATGCTGCAACTGTCTTGCTGATGATGTGAAGTCGTGTATCTTTGTTTTACAAGACTTATATTCCCAGTAGCTGCGGCTTAGCAGGAGGAATGGTTTAACGACCCAACATTTTTAATTTATTATTACTTTATGGTGACGTTTAATATGACCAATTATATGAAGACACTATTGAAAGTCTTTACCAGACAGTTAAACCTGGTCAGGACTTATTTTGACTCCCGTTTTGACAAGCCCGTCTTCTCCCCTTTGCACTTTCAGTGGGAGGAAGTAAGTGGTTTAGATGAGGAGAACAACAGCGTGAGGACCTACGAGATTTGTCTGACTGACAGCGCGTCCAGCCACTGGCTGCGGAGCGGCTACATCCAGCGGCGAGGAGCGTCTCAGGTTTACGTGGAGCTGCGATTCACCATGATGGAGTGCTCCTCAAGGAGCACCCACCACCGCAGCTGCAAGGAGACCTTTAACCTCTACTACTACCAGGCAGACTCCAACGAGGCTACGGCCACTTACCCACCGTGGATGGAGAACCCTTACATCAAGGTACGCGCGCGTCCAACCGCTGATGTTGGAGGCAAATTACCCCCAAGCGTATTTTCCTTTTACCAACATTTACTGACTTCACTGGATGTTATATACTTTATAGCTTTCACCTGTAATGTATTGTTTGTTAACGACTGCCGACAGTTCTCCAGCACGTACCGTAAGTTTATAGACTGTGTGCAGTTGGCTTTCATTAATGTCATTACAGTATCCCAATCCTGTTGCACAGAGCTTAGCCATATAATTTCCCACTGAGCAATAGACATCAAAGAAATTTTGCCTCGATGCCCTAAGTCTGCTTTTTGGGCTACGTATATCTGTGAATTCCTCAAAGGAAAAATTTGCACACGCTTAACCTACATTGGTTATTGATAAGGCAAGTCCTGGACTCCCTGCCGTTACACGTGCAAACTACTCCCTTTCACTTTTCAATGCTGAATAGACGATTTGACGAAGCTTTTTGTCGGCTATTACTGTCACAAGTTATTTTCTAACAGGAGCAAGTATTGTTCTGGCCATAGTTTATCTTTTTTATAAATTAGAATGCTGATTGCTTCTTTTCCAAACACCTAGTTTATGTAGGCAGTTCTTTCTTGGGATCTCGTCGTCAAACAGCCAACAAAGAATGATTTTTAAAACATTCGTGTTGCTGGACTGCACCGTCACTTGATAATGTAACTTTGACACAAAAAAATAAAATAAAAGTGATGAAATGTTCACTGTGATTAATTCATTTTCTGCAAAGCTTGTTTCAAGTCTCCGCAAGTCACGGTTGCACTGAAACAAATGTGAAATGATGGCTGCCAGGAAGGTAGTAAATCAATTTGAAGTCCTTGGAATTTGCTCAGTAATATGAAGCATATGTGATGTGTACCTAATGATCTGCAACAGTTAAAATGTGCAAACCCTTGTGATCCAGTTCTGGAATCGAGCCATTATATAAGAGCTCAGGATCTTTTGTCTTTCTTCCTGTGCTAGGTGGACACAGTGGCTGCAGACTTTCTACTGAGGAAGGACGGTGAGAAGAAATTTAATGTGAAGACCTTAAGACTGGGCCCTCTCTCTAAGAGAGGCTTCTACTTGGCCTTTCAGGCTCAGGGTGCCTGCATGGCCCTGCTGTCTGTCAGGGTGTTCTACAAGAAGTGTCCACCCCTGGTCAGCGCCCTTTCCTCTTTCCCTGAGACGGTCCCCCGCACTCTCGTGCAAGAGGCCCAGGGTGTGTGTGTGGAGCATGCCGCCCAGCAGGGGCCCCGACCTCAGCTGCCTAAGCTCTTCTGCGGGGAAAATGGCCAGTGGGTGGGCCAGCCAACAACCTCCTGTGCCTGCTTACCGGGATTTGAGCCCACCGAAGGACACACAAAATGCACAGGTAAGACGGAGGCAATTGTTGTGGGGCGGCAGAGTAAGCAGCCTAAAGCCTGAAAACAGTGGTAATATGAGGGTGGGGTTCACCGAGGGTTGAAGCTCTGCAGAGGAAACGAGAGACCAGCAAAGTTAATGAGGCCGGGGAAGCACTGTGACACAGAGGGGGGACAGGGAGAGGTCAGATGGAGCAGCACTTACCTAAGAGGGGAAGAGCAGGGTCAAAGGCTTACAGCTGAGAAGACTTATGGTTCACGACTGGAGGACTGGAGGGGTGAAGGTAACAAGAATGGGGTGTGGGAGGATGGGGTGGGGGGGCTTTGGGTAAAGATCATATCACTTTGAGAACATCAAAGCAATGCTGGCAAAAGAGAAGGAAGAAGCCGGGTGATTCTCTCTGGAGCTGTGCAGCGGCTCTGTCTAATGAGTCCAATTAAGAAGCCTCATGCGGCAAACGCACGCTAGCTCGTGCGCGCCGCGCCGCGCACCAGCGCGCATACGTGCCGGGCAGAGACGCTACTTAAAAGCACAGCAGCGCGAGTACAAGTGTTTCCATTTTCTCAAGCAAACGTGTGGTTCCATTCATCCGTGTTTGAAATTCGGGTTTCGTTTTGATCTCTGTGGGAGGTGTAATGATTTGTCATAACAAAAAATAATTTCTGACATTTTGCTGCTGGGGAAGTGGGGTTGGCATTTCCAGTGTTCTGTCAGCGAGGAGAGCTGCAAAGGAACAAACACTCACCAGGCCATAAAGGGAAATTGCCTTATAAGAAGATTGAACAGTTAATTTGCTTTGTAGGCGGGTCATTTCAGAAAATGAAATTGACGTTGAGGTTTAGAATGAAGCGGTTTTTCGCTGTAAGGCCATTATCCTCCATCGACGATGCCTATATGTTATCTGGGTCAAACACAACCCTACAACGTAAAACCTATGAGTGCTGTCAAATTGATTTAGTAGGTTAGATGAGCTTGATTAGAATATTTAAACAGTGTCTTTGAAGTGCAGCTCTCACGAGGCAGTAGACACTGCTTCATGGGCAAGGTTTACTGTACCTCCCTATATACCGGTGTGTTGTTACTCCTTTTAGATTGATAAAATCAGTATTAGGGGACTCCTTTATCTGGGGCTTGATGTGAAGTTTCAACAATAGAGTCATTGCTACCAAGGAACTCTTGGAATAAACAATAGCAAGAGTTTTGAATGAGCCAAAGTGTTTATATTTAGTAAGATGTGGATATTATTGTTTATATGCAAGTCCATTATCGGTGTCATTGGGGGTGGGTGGGGCATTTCACAACTAAATGACTTCAAATAGCTCGGACTGCTAAGCATTCTTACCGCTTAATTTGTTTAGATAAAGAACAGTGGAAAGAAAATGTCACACAGCCGAAAACTACATCAAGTATTTTGTCTTCAAAAAGTGCGCTGTTTCTTTGCTCGTAATAAACAGAACAATCCACAAGTGGATAAGGATAAGTCACTTTTTTGGATTTCTTGAAATTAGATGCAGTTGTCTGTCTAACCAAAATGTTACGATTTTGGTGGTATTTACAATAGGTTCCTGTGTCTTACTGAGGGCCTTTTACCAGAAATTCGACAAATAAATTTGGTAAGATCTTCAGTGCAGGAAGCGTACGTTCTGTCATATCTGCAGATCAAAATCGAGCTCGGTCTCACTCCAATCGTTTCTTGGCGTTGTGACGGCCAGTGGCATGACATTTTGCACGTATTTTGCAAGTTGCACAAACACAGAGAACTCTGTCGCAAGACACCACTTGATGTGGGAATTTCCTGCAGAGGAACTCCCAGTTGGAAGCGGTTGGCCAAAGAGTGTTGACCCAGCAGCACAAGTCAGTCTCGACTTCAACAATCGTTTAATTCCTCTGACTCGGCAGCTTTGGTGGCGTTTCATCTGCCACAGTGAACAAAGAATGTCAACAGTCCTGGTGACATGATGGCGACAGCTCCTAACACATGAACATGTACAGCAAGAGTGTGTGTGTGTGTGTGTTCGTGCGTGCGTGTGTGTTTTAATTTATTTTTTATGTGTAGTAGCTGCAACTGTTAGTAATCATCCATAATCAGTCCTAATTAATTTGAATGGATTGATTAGTTTATTGAAATGTGAGCTGTTAATAAACTCCCATTCAATTTGTAGTTTTATATAAAACAGGATAGCCGCACATCAAGGGAATGTTTACTATTTTTTTGATCAAGTTATTTAGAGATTATAGGATTAGTAAAGTCAGGGTAACATTATTTTATGTCTGACACGTACATGATTAACCAACTAATCCTCGCAGCTGCAGTTACCTCGGCCTCAGACTGTATGCTTCTGAGTGATGTAACCCAAGCTGATTCCTGTGATTCTTCTGGATCTAATGAACAATAAAGTACATTCCTCCACCTTGAAGGTTGTTATTACCGGTGCATGCATGGCCATCAAGGAGTTTTGGGCGACTGAAAGAGTTGTGGTAAAAGAAGAACTTTTGTTTGAGGTGAATAACTTTATAACTACAGAAGAGAGCAAAATGATTCCCAATCATTCATATGAATGTAAATATTTGACAAAGATCGCATTAAGAGCATCTCTTGATCTTTTGATGGGGGCTGTTCAGCCTTGGTGGAGGTCGGCGCTCTCCAAGTGCTTCCAATTCAGACTCGTCTCACTCGAGCGCTACCGTTGTTATCGGGGGTGGCGTGACAATACTTGGATCAGTTAACAAAGACAGCAAAGACAAATCTCACACATATTTGTTGAGCTCTGGTAAAGACGGGGTCAGGCAAATTCACCGATAAGCAACTGTTTGACGACAGTGAATTAACCATCGGATTCATTACAGTGGTGGCCCTCGGTTTATAGCCCTCATTACAGGTTCTCTCAGTCAATCTGTGACCATCTGGCACCTCGAAACGTATGCAAATGCAGCGTCCGCAGGTCAGACCTCATGATGATTCCCCTTCATTTGTGCTCCGCAGCCTGCCCGGTGGGTCAGTTCAAGGCGGGCACAGAGGGCCAGTGCACGGCCTGCCCAGGACTGAGCGACGTCACCGTCAGAGGTGCGTCGGTGTGCAAATGTCATCCCGGATATCTGCGCGCAGAAACCGACGCCGCCGACACCACATGCACGAGTAAGTGAAACCTAAAAACTGTACCTGCGCGCGATCCCTCGCGCAAATCCAAGCAGAAACATCCATCTACTCGCCTCACTGCTCTCCGCCGTCCCCTGCTTTTTCCTCTCCGTCTGCTTTTGTTTTTCCCATCTCTGGTGCCGTTTCTTTTCTTTTTTTTTTTCCCTCCCATGTCATTTAGGCCGACTCTTCTAATCTGCTTTGTGTCTTTTGTCCCCACTGCTGGGCATTGAGATGCATGTCTTTTGTGAGAGCTTTTTTGGGAGGGGCTGGTGGGGGGCGGAGGGGCGCTTCCACTCTGAAGTGAAGTAGGCACTGAGGGTCTCAATTGACACCTCCATGCTGATTCAGGAATTCCAATTCAGCCACATGTTGGATGTGTGAATGGGAGGGACTTTTTAATTAGGTGCACTTTTTCGGAATGGCCATAAAGAGAATGTGAAACAATGTCAAACCCTCCATCAGGCTGCTGACAGCTGTTGCTCCTCACAGGTGTGATAACAGTGGCAACAAGAATTTGTATCCAGCAATTTTATGAATACCGATAACGTTAATTCCAAAGGCTTTATCTTAATTATTAATCGCTTTATTAGGCCGTTTCCATCCCACATTCTGCGTTTGTACCAATTCTGCACATCACTCATATTTTCGATTTGTATTCAGAATGGCAAACCAGCCATCTGTAAATCACCAGGACCTTTTCTCATGGAAATAAGTGTTTTACCTGACACTGACAGTCGTGGTGATTTTAATAAAGTGCATTCTGATTGTTGGGCTGTGTATATGTATCACCATTAAGGCTCCCCTGTCTCAGACATTGAGTTCGGAATTTATACTTACCCATATTGTCTGTGATGTTGCCCCACTTGGGTTTCCAATGAGAATACTATTTGCACTTAAGGTAGCTGGAGGCTCTGTGACAAAGCTCGGTCTCCTTTGCAGGAGCAGAGGCTCATTCACAGCGGCTGAGCGCTATTACTGTTTAGTTATGCTTGGCTTGAGGCAATAGCTATCTTCTTACAATTTTCAGACGGTGATCATTATCATCCAGTTTTAGACGAACATAACTGCACCAGTTAAACCCTGCAACTCATATGGTCCCGCTGTGACGCCAATCCTCTGCTGGAGCATTACTCTGCTTTCCAGCTACATGTTAAGACTGAACACGTGTCTTTAGTGTGTGCCAGACACACGCAGACGAATGGACTGTGTAGGTCGCAGAGAGGTAAAGCGAGCAGTGAAATAACAGCAGAAATTATAATTAGTTGTGACTGATAAACTGCATAGACTGATTTCGCATCGGGGAGAAGCCTTACCCCCCAAAAAAAGGAAATATGATGCCATTTTAGATTGAGTGCTGCACAGGTCAGGATGCAGTAATATTTTGAGGTTGAGTACTGTTTTTTTTAAGGTTTTTATGCAAGAAAACTGAAAAACGTCCAGAGTCATGGTGCCCATATTGGTTCATAAAGGCCCAGTATGTAGGATAAATTCGTAGTTTGCAGCCCGCTCACCTCCATTTATCTTAGAAGGTAAACTGCGGGGATTTGTAGCCAAAACAAATTGCTCAAAACACAGTTGGGACTGAGGAAATGATTGGTCAGATCTGCTTAGATTTTCCTGGCAATCACGGAGGCATCATTGGGTTGAGGAGCCACACAGTGACAGTGAAGATGTCGCACGGTCATCGGTTGAGCAACATTGTGGATTTGTCACATAGCTCTAGTTCGTTGCAGGGCTGCAGACATGTTTCTTCCTGGTCACGTGACCATGCACCAAGATGGATGATGTAAACAACGATTCCGGATTTGCGTCATTAACATTGTGGCTCCTGAGGCAGCAGCATATTTTGCTGAATTTTTTTTTTTTTTCTCTCTTCTCCTGGATTAATTTGTGTCTGAATTTACCATCTTTACCTTGTTGATGGGGTTCTGGGCACTTTCCACCAGTAAATCTCTTTGAAAAACATAAACACTGAGCTCATGGAGGTTCTTCCATCATCATAGATATGAAGTAAATCTCCTCTTCTCCATTAGCACGAGAGGACCAGCTCCTGTATATTCGTTCCTGCTCTGCATCTTCTCGGAATCCTCCCCATAATTACTGCTTCCTCCGTTGTGATGGCAGGCATTCGGCAGATATAGCTTGATCAGCTGGTGTAAACAATTGCCTGGCAGGACGTACCTCATGACATTCGTTAACAGCCATAACCGAAGGGAAAAATGTAACACGCGTTTGTACTAGCTTGTTAATGGAAACAGCAGCTCAAATAAGTTAAAGTTTGACAAAAGCAAGTACAACGTAGACACTTCAGAGCGCAGACTTCCACCAAACCCAGTGTGAAAAATAAAATTAAAAAAAAATAAAAATGCAATTTTTCACCACAGTAAACGGATATGCCGTAAAATTTACTGGATTTTTCCTTGGCGCATGCATCAAACTTCTTCATGTCACGCCATGTTTGGTGATATACGACTATGTAGTTTCTTTCCGTAAATCCAGCAGGCCCGGGTGAACGTGATTAAATGGAAACGCAGTTAAAGCCACGAAGGCAAAATGCGAAAGAAAATGTATTAATTCTTAGTTTGAGGTGATAAGCCTAGCAAAAACATCATTTCCAGAGTAAGCTCCTTCAAGATGCTAAACACTGTACCTTGAATTATGATAATAAAAGTAGATTAGCACACGGTCTTCATACTTGCCAAGGTTAAATGGAAAAGCATTGCATTTTTGCTTCGTCATACAGAACTGCCCCAAATTTTTTGTGTCACTGTCCACTTAGCTTGGTGGATGGCAGTTTTATCGCAATCCTGCTGACAGACAGTCAAAACCCAGTTCTTACAGCATATCAACAGTATGCTGATAAGAGCTTGTTCACCTCTTTCTGATATTAATTATGGCAGGAAGTTCACATCTTTCTTTTTTTAAATCTCTGTAGAGCCTCCGTCGGCACCCCGCGGAATGGTCACCCAGATCAACGACTCCACGCTCAGCCTACAGTGGAACGAGCCGCTGGACAACGGCGGCAGAACGGACCTGAGCTACTCCGTCAAGTGCTTCGTGTGCAGGGCGCCGAACGGGCCGTGTCTGTCCTGCGGCGACAGCGTCAGCTACCGACCCGCGCAGCGCGATCTGGTCGGTCACCGGGTGGAGGTGTGGGGCCTCCTGCCTCACACCACGTACACCTTCACCATCCAGGCCCTCAATGGCGTGTCGCGGCTCAGCGGCAAGGAACCCGCCAGCGAAAGTGTCAACATCACCACGAGCCATGACGGTGAGATGGGAATAGCTGGAAAAGGTATAAATAGCGAGATTTTCAAGTGGTATTTATAATTCTCCTGCCATCTGTGCAGTGCCATCGCTGGTGTCTGCGATTCGGAAGAGTGACTCCACAGAGAGCAGTCTGACTCTTCACTGGACGGTCAAGCCACACTACACCATCCTGCAGTATCAGATTCGCTACTGTGAGAAGGTAAGCGCTCCCCGTCAGCATCTTTCAGCCGTCCGGCTTAAAGGTCGCACAGAACTTTGGGTTCATGATGTTTTTTCATGGCTCAAGATTCAGAAACTCTCACCATGTTCCAAAAGGTAAACAGTGAATCGCACAGTGACTTTGTAGTTGATTTGGATTTTCAGAATATAAAACATGCAGCAAGCTGAAAACAAAATTCCCTGTAGCCTCTTAAGATTTTCTAGCCAAACACTATTCCTTTAAATATTTGACAATGTAAATGGGGCATTGCAGTAAACTAGTTAAAGTTTGGAAGCCCGGTGGAAAATCCCCAGGCACTCAGGAACGATTTTGACCAACTGAGTTTGCACTCCTTTTTTTTTTTTTTTTTTTTTTCCTCCACCATTATTACATGTGATTTGGAGGATGCTGGCACCTGTTTGCCACACAGCAGCAAAGTACAGCCACAAATGCAGGCGGATGTTGGGTGCAATTTGGGTGGAGGAATGAATGGGTAAATGGATCGTGTGTGCGAGTGTGTAGTGACTTTTGCCGAAAAAAGTAAAGGTGATACACGATTAAAACGAGGCGCAAATCCCTCCTTAGCAGCTTCCTTTTCACGCTTCTCAACCGCGTAACAGAAATAGTAATTAGAACATTAAATGAATTAGAATGTAAGCATTTCCTGAAGAAAATGCATATGAGAGCTGCAGCTGCTGCCCACTTGTGCCAGCTGATTATACCGTCGCAGGAAGCGGCTGCTCCAGCAGCATTTTTTAACATCTATTAGCATCACCTGGAGGTGAAAATGTATGAAATGCCACAGACTTGCTCGGCGTCCCCATCTGTAAAATTGCTGTTGATATTGGCGGCACGTTTCAGTATCTTAAGCGGGAAAATTGCAGATTTCCAACCACATTTGTCTCACTATAATGTGGGTGGTAAACGCAACTAGTCACCCAGTTTTTCTTCTTTTTTTTTTTTCTTTTTTCCGCATGCCTGCTACTCTACTGACTGACTGTCTGATGGAGACTCACTTAACAAGACTATGCCCAACTAACTGTGAAGTTGTCTAAAGTCGCTGGCTTTACGACGCTCACAAAACCAACTGCCAGTTCCGCGATGCCCAGAACACTAACCGCAGCGACTCCCAGTGGGCGTGTCAAACAAAATCTCGTCTAACAAAGCGCCAGCAAAGAGACTGACGGCGCACTAACAGCCGTCAGAGCGAGCAACATGAGTCTAAACTCTCAGCGCTGCAGCGCACCAAACTCCGAACGGGCCTCATGCAATCGTCTTGTCGTGCGATTTGACACCGCGAGGCTGTCATGCCAATAACAAACGCTGCGAGTGCGCTGGCTCGACGCTCAGACATCCGCTTGGTTTCACTTGACTGGCTGCAGTTGTTTTCGTGCCTCCAATATCTCAGGAAAGCCAGGAGGGCGAGTCTTCCAATTTTGATTGTGACAAATTTTCGCAGGAATTTATTAAGTGATGAAAAATATCTTGCGTTACTCTGCTGCATATCTTGCCTAGTTTTATTTCACGATCATATAAACCATTTCCACATTTCCACATGGGATACCTCAGTAATTATGATTACTTCACCACTTTTAGTTGTTGGGGGTACAACTTTCAAACATTCCTCCCATAGACTTCTCATATAAAATTACCTCTAATGAATATTTATACCTCATATTAAACTCGTACTATTAGATACATAATGGAATTATGTATCTAATAATACGAGCAAAAAATTCACAATTAGACAGGATACAGTCTGCAAGACTGGGGCCAGCGTTGATATTGATTTTAATATTTTAATTTATTTTTTTTTTTTACATTATTATTCAGGACTTGCTGTCATGTTAGTTACCCATATGTGGCTTGGTTCAGTGTGTTTGTTCACACTTGTAGTCCCACATTGTTTTTATTAGTTTATTTTGCAATAAAGAAAGAATGCATTTCTGCCGCGTGAGTGAGGTTTCCTGCAGGTATTGTGTTTGCCTCCGTAATGCGGTTAGTCAGCCGCGCCTCTCTATGCCCGGCAATGTTTCAGTCAGCAGTATACTTGTTATTACAGACTAGACTCCCACTGACGATCTCGCGGTGTAATTCCACTGTTACTTACAATAGATTCGAGCACGCCGAGTTATTACATCAATATGAAATGCATAATTTTCGCAGTCTGTGTTCACTTGGTCGATCTACATGAAATAAAGACGGGCACAGGGTTTTTGAGCCGGTCTGACGGGGGAGGGCGAAGCAGGCAACGGCGCTCAAGGTTGCTTTATGGAGATGCCCTGACGTCTTGGAACTGGCAGTGCGATTTGATTGCGCGATCATCCAATTCAGAGTTTTTATTTTAGGATTTAATAAATTACTAACGTAAGTTCTTTAGATGTCTTCAACTTGTCCTCACTTGTTTTGTAACCGGGGGAGCAGGCAACAGTGCTCCAGGTTGCTTTATGGAGATGCTCTTGAGGTCTTGGAACTGGCCATGCGATTTGATTGCACGATCATCCAACTCAGTTTTTATTTTATTATTTAATAAAGTAGTAATTTAATTTGTTTAAATGTCTGTTAAACTGTCCTCACTTTTTTTTTGTAACCACGGCAGTCAATATGTTCAGTTGAAGACTACAGGGGAAAAAAAAAAAGACTATGGATGCGCCAACGGTTCACAGCACGTTTTTTTAAATCTTGGAGTAGAAGCGCCGTCATCCAGCTGAGGCGCTTTTGTTTCAGCTAAATCAATCTCAAGGTCCCCAACATCGTGGTTAATTTGCTCCTGGCTGTGATTGTTTGATTGTGTTTTATTGTTCCGTAATGGCTTCGACAAATTCGATAAAACGCGATGGCAAGCACAAAAGCAACACGTTCTCGGCTTTCTGCCGCCCGCCGCCCGCGTGCGATCCCATCTCGTCCTCCCCCAACCCGACTTGCGTCGGTCTCGCTTCCAGTCCGGCTGACTCGTGCTTTTGGCTCTGCAGGAGCAGCGCAGCGAGGATCAGTGCCGCTACACAAAGAGCGACACGAACCAGGTGGTGCTGACGGACCTCCGCAGGGCCACTCAGTACGAGGTGCAGGTCCGGGCACGAACCATGGCTGGTTACGGCAGCTTCAGTCCCGTAACCGTCTTCTGCACCCTGCCTGATGGTAAGAAAAAAAACAACAACCAAAAAACCTGCTCATTATTGAAGAGGGACACACACAAACACGATTTCTCTCTTTTTTTTTTCCCACACATTTTTTTCAGGGTTTTCAGATTCTTATCTGCACAATTAGACCCTTCACTTGTTATGAATTTATATCCTTGTATTGAGTCAGTGTCCTTGCACTGAACCTCTCTAACATTATGAATTCTTGTCATGTTCTTCCTCCTCATTTCCTGCTTTCTTCACACTTTTCCTTCTCCACCAATGAAACTCTCCTGCAATGTTTTCTGTGATTGCTTCAACTCGGCCTCCTTTTCTTTTGTCTCCTTTCCCAGGACTTCACTCCTCCTCCCAGTTCTTGGTGCCTGGCATCCTCATTGCTCTCGGGATGCTGCTGCTGGTCACTTTGGTCTTTGTGGCCGCTTATTGCATACGGTGAGAACATCGGCACGGGAAAGAGGGAGTAAACACAGACATGGAGGGGAAAGAAACTGACAAGAATCACAGGAAATGGAAAAAGGGGAAATCAAAGGGTTGACAACCAATAGCAAGGATGACCCCAATTTTACATGTTTGCACTGCTTTGTTCTTTTGTTTACACAAATCATATCTTATCACCGACGGAGACGCACTCTGCTAACGCGCCTTTTTTTTTTTTCTTTCTTTCTTGGTGAGGCAGTTCAGACACAAAGCAGCTCTCATGATGTCTTTTGCTTGCACAGCTAAAAGTTATCCTGCTCATTAGAAGACTTTCCTTAGGCTTCATTGTTTGAGTAAATAGCGCTGGATGCCATCAGTGTGTGTCTGTGCGTGCGTGCGTGCGCGCGTGCGTGCGTGCGTGTGTGTGTGTGAGAGAGAGAGAGAGAGAGAAAGACGGAGAGAGAGAGAGTGATCGAGAGTAATGACGATAAAGGTAGCGGGCCGGGAGAGACAGGATGCAGGCGTCCCAACCCTGTTTCCACAGGACAGGAGAACAATAGCAGTGACCTTGTGACATGCACACACACACACACACACACACACACACACACACACACACACACACACACACACACACACACACACACACACACACACACACACACACACACACACACAAGCCAGTGGCGGAGGCCCAGATCTGCCACTAACTTAGGGTGGTGTATTACTGCTATTTTAGGCTTATGAGGTGGGAGAGTGGGAGACACGGAGGCAGGCAGGGATCCAGTAGCTACAGGGCTGTTACAGTCTTGCAGGGATGAGTTTGCGCCAGCAGAATTATAATGGAGCCGCTTGTGTCAAAGAGCAGAACCATAGGGGTTGGCTCAGGTATTCGCCATGACCGCAAGCCGCCCCGAATTATGTGTCTGAGATCGAGAGAGATTGCGGAGGATAGTTTAAGGCTCACATAGATGTGCGCATGAAAAGAATTTAGCGCCATGGCTGCGTTTTTTTGGAATGTTTCCATGTTTAAAATTGTGTCCTTCAGCGGCCTGTATCTGGGTTGAGTAGAGGTCTTTTGATCTATAGCTGAAGCTGACCTCTGTGCCGGAGGCCAAGAAGAACAGATTCCTAGGGGGATCAATAACATCATATTTATGTCGCAAATAACATTATGTAACCACGGCTTATTTTTCCCTTGTTCTATTTTTGAGGCATCCCACCATTGTTGCAGCATCTGTACAGTCGCATTGTAAGATAATTAATTTGCATCACACAGGGCTGATGAAGCATATAGAAATGTTTGCTACAAAAAGAAATGAAGTTAAACATGCATTCTTCAGATAACTGCACTGTCATCCTAATTTTGTTTATCTCTGCCTTTCTACATACAGCAGACACACCCGAATTAAGGATCCAGAGCTCAGTGACAAAAACAGCCAGTACCTTGTGGGCCAAGGTAACAGATCAAGGACACACACACACACACACACCCACACGCACACACGCGCGCGCACGCTGTGATTTACAACTTATTCACGTCAGGAAAATCATTTTTAATCTGACCAGGCTTGTTGGCTCTCATAGCCCCCGAACTTTTCTTATCTTCTCTTCCCACGACTTTTGTTTGTCTTTCCCTCACAGGGGTCAAGGTTTATATCGACCCCTTCACCTATGAGGACCCCAATGAGGCAGTGCGCGAATTTGCGAAGGAAATCGATGTTTCCTTCGTCAAGATTGAAGAGGTTATCGGAGCCGGTAAGCCCCAGCCGTTATTTTTTTCCCATTAAATATGAACTGCGTTCTGGTCACGATGCCCATGGGCTCAGCCTGAGATTGTGTGTTGTGTGTAGTGTGTGATGTGTTGTGTGTGGTGTGTTTTGTGTGTTGTGTGGTGGTGTGGTGTGTTGTGCGTGGTGTGTTGTGTGTGTGTGTGTGTGCGTGTGTGCGTGTGTGCGTGCGTGTGTGTGTGTGTGTGTGTGTGTTTTGTAGCTGCAGAGTATCCTGTTTGGAAATCACATTATTAAGAATATATCTAATTTGCTAAGTTTAAATTGATTCAGTGACATTTAAAACCGTTTGCCATTTTTCCTCTTTTATCATTCTGAATTCAATAATGCCGCATAAATAAAGCAATTAACTGATAAGTGTGAGCAATATTAGCAGCCCTTGTTCAGACCAAAGGGCAACAGGAGCTGCGAGCAAGCTTTACGTGTGCCGAGGTCCTCCTAATGTGGTAAACATGGCGAAAGAAATTGGCTCACATGTTTCATGTGTCTGCCTTCTGCAGGAGAGTTTGGGGAGGTGTGTCGAGGGCGGCTGAGGGTCCCGGGGAAAAAGGAAAACTATGTAGCGATAAAGACGCTAAAAGGCGGCTACACCGAGAAGCAGAGGCGAGACTTCCTGTCTGAGGCATCCATCATGGGCCAGTTCCAGCACCCCAACATCATCCACCTGGAGGGGATCATCACAGCCAGCTGCCCCGTCATGATCCTCACAGAGTTCATGGAGAACGGTGCCCTGGACTCCTTTCTGCGGGTCAGTGATGAAACACGCTAACGACACACACCAACGCCATCTCGCGGAATTCTCCAACGGAGCTTTTTCTCTCGTCTGTAGCTGAACGACAGCCAGTTCACGCCCATCCAGCTGGTGGGGATGCTGCGCGGCATCGCCTCGGGCATGAAGTACCTAGCCGAGATGAGCTACGTCCACCGAGACCTGGCTGCCCGCAACATCCTGATCAACAGCAACCTGGTGTGCAAGGTGTCCGACTTTGGCCTGTCACGCTTCCTGCAGGAGAACTCCTCCGACCCCACCTACACCAGCTCTCTGGTGAGGCAACGACCCTCCGTAATTAGTGCTCCAAAAGCTCCCTAATTAAAAAACATCCACAGCATATCTCCTTGTTGTCAGTCTGCATATAAAATCGCATTGAGAATGTGAATCCACAAAAGCTAGGATTCCCCCATTCTGCAAAAATGTAAGCAATGTTTGGAATTCAAATTAACAAATTTTAGTCCTCAGCATGAAAATCAAAACGCATTGTGACGTGGTGCATTTTCGTTGAGTGGAGAGAAACAATTGAAGGTCACTTGTGGGGGTCCTCAAGGGTTGGTGCTAGGCCCTAGATTATGCTTATTATAATTTGCAATGTCTATGTGTTTTATTTTATCTACTACTCTGAAAAAAACCCTCGAACAGTTCCTGAGTACAGCTGATAATGAATTAAATACACTGAAAAAGTGGTTTGACATTAATAAGTTATTGCTGGACCTAAACAAAAACAAAGGTTTTTTTTTCTGCAGCAGCAGACAAAAAAACAGTTTAAAATTAATGTAAATTGCAGTGAAATTGAAAGATTGTGTGAAAAGAAATTTATTGGGGCGATAATCGATAATAAACTTTGTTGGAAGCTTCATCCCTTGTTGTATTATATTTGTGGTTGACGTAGGCCTTCTATGTATTTCTGAATGGTAATCGAAATAAACTTAACTAAAAAAAAAAGAAAAGAAAGAAACTAAAATACATGAGTTTTCCTAAGTATTGCACCAGCAGAGCCTCTCCGACCGTGTTCATGGGAGGTATTGAGTGTTCTCCTCTCTGCGCAGGGAGGGAAGATCCCTATCCGCTGGACAGCACCGGAGGCCATAGCCTTCAGAAAGTTCACCTCAGCCTCAGATGTGTGGAGCTATGGCATCGTGATGTGGGAGGTGATGTCGTTTGGCGAGAGACCCTACTGGGACATGAGCAACCAGGACGTAAGTTTAAGCTCAAAGGCGTGTCGGCTATTTCTTGACTGATTATCAAGATTTCGTCTTATCATGTTGAGCTTCCACAAAGCGTCTTTTTGTGTAGTAAAGGAATCTGTGGTTTTACGCGGGCGCATTTGTTCGTTTTGTTGCACAAATGAGTCACCGCTTCTGGACGCACATCACTGCAGCCTCCCGACGTGGCGGTTTGTAAGGGGGACGTGTTCCATTTTTGGTTTGCTCGCTCTCCAACTTTTCAAATCCAACATTGACGATGCATCCAAGCCCCACAATAATTGCAGCGAGCACTGTCATATTTTACAGCGTAATAATCCAGGGCTTAACACGGTTTCGCTCTCCCCGTCTCGCCTCGGTTTGATCTTCTCTTATTCTGTCGCGCCGGTGGTTTTTCTGAGCTGCAAAGGTGAAGTGGGCCCCTTTTTGTGGTATAAGAGTTAACACATGATCTCCGGGGAATGCGATCGGACAATAATTGATCATTAACATCCCCACTTTGAACATTTGAGATATCGGGTTTAATTGCAGCCGAATCAAGCGCTTGCCTAGCAACCATCTGCAGCCAGCCACTGCATTGCTGATATTTTCCTAGGTTTGGCCTGAAGCTCTCCTAATTGATTTGATTGGCTTTTTCCTCCTACCAGGTCATCAATGCCATAGAGCAGGACTACCGGCTGCCCCCTCCCCCCGACTGCCCGACCCACCTACACCAGCTGATGCTGGACTGCTGGCAGAAGGACCGCTCGGCGCGTCCCCGCTTCGCGGACCTCGTCAGCGCCTTGGACAAGCTGATCCGCAATCCCGCCTCGCTGAAAATCGTGGCTCAGGAGGGAGCAGGGTGAGACGAGAGCAGATGTGCCTGGGGAGATTGACGGAACATCGGCTTGTTAAGACCCTCAGTGACGGCAAATATGCGGCGTGAGGAGGCACGTCTGTCCCGCTCATGACATCTCAATCCCACAGTCTCGGGACAGACGTCACCCTCCCGCTGGCCAATCTTATGTTCCGCCGTCACGTCCTGCTGTGACCCGTCAGCCTCTCGCCGTGCAGATTTCCCTTCCTCCACGTTCCGCTCGCTCCTGGTCACATACGGCGGAGGACACTCCACCCTGACAAATCCCATTGTTTGCCCCCCCTGCCCCCCCGCCTTCCCCACCACCCACTGTCAGTCACCCGGCCTCAAGATTATACCTCCGGAATGTGCCTGCAGGATATTCAGTATATAAGATTCTCACTGTTGTTTTGGTGACGATGAATGCGAGTTCTTCCTTTGTTTCTTCCCCCCGGCTCCGCAGGCCGTCCTACCCCCTGCTCGACCAGCGCGCACCTTTAGTCCTCTCCTCGTGCGCATCGGTGGGGGAGTGGCTGAGGGCCATCAAAATGGAGCGCTACGAGGACAGCTTCCTGCAAGCCGGCCTCACTTCAGTGGACCAGCTGGCTCAGATCACCACACAGTCAGTTCACGTCTCCGCGCGTCTTATCTAACCCGACATGGCGTTGTTGCTCCTCGGTGTACTCCTCCTGTCTGCGAGATTGAGGAGGCCCGGCTTAGCTTTTTGCCAAGTTGTGTCTTTGTTTTGCAAAGTAATTTTTTTTAACTCATCTTGCAGGGCCAAAAGAAAATGTAGTTTTGTAAATACACCCATCAGCGATAGCATTAAAAGCACTGCATGTTTACAATGCGGTATCATGTTATAGTAGGATTTGTCTCTAATATTTACCCTAATGCATATGAATGAGATGACCAAGATATCTGGAACACTTTCTCAGTGTAACTCAGTACAGTTCACCAGCATCACAAATTTCAGTCCCAGTAACAATCACTGAAATATGTCAACACCTCTCAAACATGTTAAATAGAAACTCTGTTGCATTACATTCTATGGTAAACATGCAGTGGTTTTAATGTTTTGGCTGATACCAGGAGGAGCTAATTCTCGCCTTCATTCTTTTTATCAACAATTGAACGTTGGTCATTTTCATCACAAAGGAAGCCGCGATTTTTTTTTTCTTTTTTCAGTCATTTTCATGCTTAAGACTTTTGTTTGTCCTCACTGTCTGTGATAAATTCAGTCGTTAAAAATAAAACAACAGCAATCGTAATAAGCTGTGGTTTTGGGGAGCAGTTATCTCGACGGCTTTCCCCACCACCAGAGCTGAGCCGCCCGTCTCACCAAGCCCTCAGCGTCGGCGTGGCGACTCCCTCCTCACCGCTGTGATTGCGTGTGTGCGTGTGCGCGCGCGCGGGGTCTATCCCGATTCGACACTCCAGACTTGTTTGATCCAGATCAGATTCACAATATTGATGTAAACATGAAATAGTGAGTGCACCAGCAGCTCCACACTTGCCTCTGCGTATCTACAGTATCTCTGTATCTGTCAGATCTTCCACAAGATCCCTGACAGCGCCCCCTGTCGCGCGATACTTTTCTTAATAATGAAGGAAAAT
>CAAKHG010022650.1:0-13088 GCA_901007715.1 Dactylopterus volitans
GGAGCTACTGGTTTGTTTTCTGGCTGCGATCTGTCAGCGGTGTTCCTGTTGCGTTCAGGAGCATGCGGCAAATTGAATCGTCTCGTCTGGGGACGGAACAAAAATCACATAGTACATCGTAAAAGCAAAGTTGTGGCCGCAGTCAAGAGGCGGAGCAAATGGGCGGAGATGAAATCGGTGGAAGTCTCAAAATCAAATGTGCTCCTGTCAGGAGTAAAGATGTCATGACGCTGCAATGCGGGATCAGCAGGGAAGGCTTTTAGACGCCATCTTGGATTGGCGTCAAAAAGGCAGATAGAGGATGGACAGGATCAGCCTTTGTGTCTGCTCTTGCAGCTCGGAACGGCTTTACCTTTGACCTCTGACCTCAGAGTCCTGAAACCACTAAAATGGCTTGACAGCAACAGAAACAGCAAATCTCCCTAAATGTGTCATCGAATTTTAAAAAATGATAATTAAAACTGAACAGCGTGGAAAAAAAACACTGGATTCATTCATCACCCGAGGTAATTAGCTCATCTAATAACAACACACAACCTTCAGTCATTAATAATATGAATGTGTATGACTCATCCGGCTTACCGAGGCCGATGAGTGGCTGGTCACCTCTGACCAGATCAGCATGGATTTGGGTAATTAGATTTCCGTGGTCTTCAATCTAATTTGCTGTTTGTTTGAGGCAGACAGCCGCGCGGGCAGATATCGCGGCACCTTTGGCCATTTCGGCCCCCAAAAAGAGACGCTTCTGGCCCCACGATGGAACAAGATGGCTCCCGCGATCCAGCCGATTCCGTGCGCTGATCCGATCCTCGGCCGTTCACAGAGGATCTGCCAGGACCGGCGATTACAAGGTCCGTGTCTGGGTGAAAGTATTAGCACGGCGCTGACTGACTGTAAACAGGAAGGGAGCCAATGAATGTAAACAGGTCACTTGTGCATAATTTACCACCGTTTTCTGGGCGATTTTTTGCTTCTGTTGTCACATTTATTGGCTCTTTTTCCAACTGTGATATTCAGTCCTGCACTTAGAACTCCATGAAACCATCTTTTTTGTAACGAGCATAGTTCTGTTATATTTTTTGGTCATTTATTTGAAAGAATTAAAAAAAAAACTGAATCAGGACATAAAAATGATTTAAAGTTATTTCCAATCGAGGAGCTTCCCTATCTTATGTTGTTCAAGTAAAAAAGTTTATTTTTTAGCAAAAATATACACTTTGATTTTTCTTTTTAGATGAAATGTCACAGTTTTATAGGTGGGTTGTTGTTCCTGACATGATTCATCCGAGGACTTTTACACTCCAAGTAAACACACTCCACCAATCGCATCAATGCAGGTTGGTTGGGAAACTGCCTTCAACCTTCGAAAACAGCTGCATTTGCGTCTTCTGTGGCTCTCGAGGTTTTCAAGAGCAAGAAAATGGCATCTGGCTTTGCTGGATTTGAGACTTTGTAAGGACGAGGAGTGTGATAGATGAACATGTCATGGGAGAACTCTCAGCTCGTCACATGTTTGTCCAGTCAGCGTTAGAAGAACAACGGGATATTTCCGCAGCATTTGGGAGGATTTGGGGTGTTCGGCGTCGGAATTGCGCGGGCATTGCATCCTGGTGCATGTATGCACTGGTTACACAGGAAAATTCACGCTGGGGAACGAGGTGCTGTCACCGCCTTCATCTACCATCAGCACTGTTCCCTCAAAGAGGTCGTTGGTGGATGTCCCGGTTTGGCACGTAACGTTTTGTCCCGGCCTTCTCGCCGTTTTGTCCCGGAGCTCAAAGCGCTGATCTTGAATCAATATCTGCCTTCATGTCAGCGGCTCGCCACGCTCCAATGGACCACAGCAGAGCAGCGGTTCTGCGTGCTGCTGATGAAGATGATGATGATGATGATGATGATGATGCAGCTCCACAGAAGCCACCGGCGCCGCGTGCAAGCACGCTTCTGGTTCTGCAATTTTGTAAAGTCGCCGTTTTGGCGATGTGATGAGGCGACAGATTGGGAGGCATCTTTCTGACGATGATTATGATGATGATGATGAAGGTGAACTGTGGACGCTGCGGCAGGAATGAGTTGCAGCATTAGTCAGCAGCACCTGTTTGTTTTCGCGGAGGAAGGCGCACGTGATGGCTCATCTGCTGTGATTCGCTCAAGAGAGCAGCCCTCCATAATCCTAATCCAGTGTGCGGTTGTGTGTGTGTGTGTGTGTGTGTGTGTGTCTCTGTGATTAGCTTCCAAAACAACAGGTGTGTTTGCAGGAACATTCTTCTTGTGAGTTGTCTCTTTCAAACAGCACGTCAAGCAGAGCTGGTTTAAATGTTCTCAGACCAGCTATGTAATCTGGATGAAAGGGTCCAGGCAGATTACACAGAGGAGGCCATAATGATCCATACTGCTAATCCTTATAGCACACTGGCTGAGCCCCAATCTCACTGCTGGGGGGAGCATGCAACCATCAACTGCAGCAAGCTTGACCTACCTTTTTTTAAATGGGATTGTGCGCAATGTCACAGTTTTCTCCATGATGCAAAAAAAACCTCTTCTGCTTTTTGAGTGGCATAAAAGTGTGGGAGAAAAATGGAACAAAAGAGACACTTAAAATGTGATTTTGCATCTTCTTGTTCTGTTTGGATTAGTCATCCTTTCAAGGATGCTGGCGGCATCATCGCTGAACAACTGAAGTGGGGTGATGCGCGGGGGTTACAAACTTCTAGTTCCTAAGCGAAGACGTGAAGTCACCAATCCCGCAGTGTTGGTAAAGATGTGTTCAGATGAAACCTGGAGAGTCGGAGTCAGTGTGGACACCCTTGCTGCTGTACATTGCATCTGAATGGTCGGGCCATTTTTCTTCAGACCCCTGAGGGGTCACCTGCCTCAAGGCGAGCGTAAAAGGTCAAACAAAACCTGTAATCGGGCAGCGACGGTGAGTCCAGCCGTCCCTCTCTGCCTGTTGACAGTTTGGTTTGGGCAGATTAGCGTGACTAGCATCTGCTTTTCTGGCACGGGGAAAGCGGAGGGGTGATTAGATGTTAGCGGCTATGCTAGCCGGCTCCGCGGCCCTTGCTCTCTAATCAGAGCTGGCTGACATCACCCCCCACCGCCCCCTGCAGAGTAGCTGGCGCTCGCAGGGCCGTCTGCGCCTCGCCGAGCCTCCACACGCCGCCCTGCCTTCCCTCTCTCTCCCGTCCCCTTTCTCCTCCTTCACAAGGTCGAACCCTCTCCACAAATATGACATTTTTAAATAATCTAATTTGCGTTCTTTTAACCTCATCCAGACCCCGACGCTGACAGCCTGATTGCAGCCTCGCGATGATGGCTCTTTCTGCCCTTTCTCTTCCCGAGAAAGGGCTAATGATGGAACTCCGGGAGGATGTGATGTGGGATGGAGGGAGCAGCCCTGGCTCGCTCCTTGCCCTCTTCTCCTCTAAATTTATTATTATTATTTTTTTTAAACGTTGGTTTCTCGGGAGCCGTATGACTCATGAGCTTCATGATTCAGCCTCACGACAACCTCAGCAGTCTCGGCGAGGTTTGGCAGACGCGGCAGGGAGTGTCCCTCGACATCAGTCCGGTCCTTCTGGGTTCATTCACTTTTTTTCAAGTCTGCTAATGTGCTACATGTCGGACGCACACTGGAAGAGCAGTCGCTCCTCCCTCCCTCGTAGTTCGGCGTAATTGCAATGTCTGATATCAACGCTGGAGTGACCTTTTGCCCGCTTCCGCCGCCGCCGAGCTCGTGTTTGCACCCCGCGTTCGTTGGTCCGACGCGAAATGTGCAAATTTGCTCTCATCTCGGTGGAGGGGTTGCACGCGGCGATCGGGGAACATAACGACGTGGCGCACGACGTTAAGACGTGGCGAAACGGGCGCCCTTCTGCGTCCGCTAATCCATTTTGCTCGTTCTCGATCCGTCTGCTCGGCTCATTAGTTCGGCATTCGTTCCCAACTTTGACACCCCTAATGGTGAAGGGGCGGGAGGTTGATGGATGGCTAAAAGACGGGGGGACCATTGTGATGCTCCGGGGCTATAAATATATTTCATATCTTGTGGTTCGGAGGTGCCGCCGGGTTTGTGTGCGTTTGCCGGTCTGGCCTCTGCAGCCTCCCGTTCCCCCTCTCCGCCTTTGTGTCTGTGCTGCCGCGGCTGCAGTCGGCCGTGCCTGCAAATGAGCACCAGCACAGAGCAATTATTCAGCGTGGGGGCAAGCCCATCACCCCCTCCTCTGTACACACACACACACACACGCACACACACTCACACACACACGCCATACACTGGCTGTCATGTTTGAATGTTCCATGCATTCATAATGTGAGCGTCTTTGAGCAAAAGAGCGGAATTCAAACGAGATAAGACGCGGAGAGGAGAATGAAATATGCCTCCGGAAATTTTCTTGGAGAAAGCGGCTCCTTTTAATCTCTCGCGGCGCCTTGTATCGCTTTCAGATATCAGTTAATGTGACTGACACACACACACAAAAACACACAAACACACATTTCTTTTGCCGAGACGTAGCAAAGCCCCCGCCACCCTTCACACACACACACACACACACCCCTCCCTATTACCAAGGCAGACTCCAGCTTGCTTGCGGAGTGGGTGCTCGCGAAAGCGCAGTCGGGGAGAGTAACCTGTGCATGAGACGGCGTGTGGGTCGACTGTGTGTGCGTGTGTGTGCGCGCGCGTGTGTGTGAGCCGCAGAGCCGGCGAGAAGCCATTTCTGTCAGTGTGGCGCTGCCCCCATGACTCCTGCTTGCTCCCGTTTTTTTTCTGTCATCTTTTTTTACGGTCTCTCTCTCTCTCTCTCTCTCTCCAGACGCCTTGCCTCCCCCAACCCTCTCACTCTCTCTCTCTCTCTGTCTCTCTCTCTGTCTCCCCTCTCTCTCTTTCTGTCTCCCTCTCCATCTCTTTGCAGACAGAAAGCTGGACTAACCGCCCCACCCTGCCAGGTAAGATGTCATTTTCTATTCTGCAAGATGCATGACTGGAATCGTTGCTAAATTTTAGATACTGCAGAGAAGAAAAAATTGGTGCTTCAGCTTTTTTTCCCCCTTTTTTTTTTTAGCAGCGACTACAATATGACCATTCATTATTTAATAGCCAAAAATGAAAAATCATATTGTTCCCCATTTTCTTGGCAGAATCTGGTGCTTTCGTCTAGCTCTCGCTTCTCCTCTTTGTTTGCACGCGTCCTATCGTAATTATTCTGGATATTTGCTGACACATCCGAACCGGGGCGCGACACAGCCGACGTTGTGATAAGCCCGGGGCTGTTTTGGTGTTTTTGTGACCTTTAGTCTTTCTGACGTACCTCGTCTAGACGTCGCTGATTATTCAGCCGGCAGGACGGCGGAGTTCAGCCTCGGTGCGCCACTGTGTGAATGCGTGCGTCGGCGTGGTTGCAAGTGTTCACCAAAAAAGACACCGTGATCTCTTTTTCCTTTTTTTTTGCTCTTTGGCACATTTCCATTGGAAATCATGGCGATATGTTTGGAGGCCGAGCAACGTGATGGCATGTGGCCGTCGGCGGTTAGCAGCTCGTAGCCGACAGATTGTTGGTGGTTTCTCAGTGGGAGTGACACCAAGCCGAGTGAGACCGCGGGACACATTACTTCGCCTGTCAGAGTTGGCTGTCAGGACTTCGCTGACAGCCTCGTGTGGTCGCGAGGAGCTTTTTGCGAGCCGAGGGGCAGTTTTAGAGCAGGTGGTGATGGATGGAGGAGACTCAAACTCTGGCTTGTTTTTTTTTTCCCCTCATTTTTTATGCCTGTTTATTCCTGCTCCTGCGACTTCCTGCCTGTTTTCAATCTCTCTCTCCCACTTGCAAGTTCCTCTCCCCGCTTTATTCCAAGGTTAGCCAGGTTCCTGCTTCAACTGACAATTTGATGCAAACTTCTGAACGTTGCAAAAGGAAAATTCCATTTTAGAAACTTTGGCTTTCCATTTATAAAGTATGCCGCACACGTATTAGATATGTTTTAGCGCGTTATCTGAAACAGATTGTTCAACCTCTCCCGGTGTGGAAAAAGTAAATCGCAAATGCCTCCATGAAGTGCATCAACTGTGCTTCAAAAAAGACAAAAAACAAAAACAAAACTCCAATGAGTGTAAAGAAGGTTTTGAAAAATTTGCCATTTACATTCATGGTTTCAATTTGGATCCTTTTTTTTTTTGTCTCCCATTGTCCGTCTCCCATAGCAACTCTTCCTTTCCTTTCTGCTTCCCAGTTCATTCTTCTCAGCTTCCATGTGGTTTTGTGCGACTCTTTGCTTGAAGTCATCGGGGTGTCTGTCACATCCTTGCTGATGTGACAGACACCCCGACTCCCTCCCTCCCACCCCTCCCCTCTCTGTCTGCCTCCGTCTGCCAGCATGGTTGCTGGACAGCTCTCGGGCGAGCTGTCTTTTCCTGGGAACCCACTTCAGACGACACGCTATGGCGCAGGACGAGCGGGCAAATGTGCCCTCTCTCTGTCTTTTTTTTTTAGGGTCACAAATGCAGCCCTGTCCCCCCAAATCAGGCTCCGCGTCCTCCTCCCAATGTTTTCTCCGCCCCTCTTCCCTCCCAGCCAGTGCCCTCAGAGCAAGGTCGTCGTCTGGCAGGGATGCCACCATAGCTGCCGGTTAAACCAACTGTTGCCGCTCGAGCACATCCAAACCTGTAGGAGGGAGGGACATTGTTTTGGAGTCAACATCGTCCCTGCGTTCCAAATCCGTTCCGAGTCAAATGTCAGGGAGACGTTTGAATTGTGCTCAAAATAAATGTAGGTGTTGCAGAGGTACAAAGGAAGGGCATTGTGGTCCCTCCTTAACCAGATTGAATCACTCAGAGAAATAAATATGAAGATTTCATCCAGAAATGCACAGCTGAATGGTGAATTATAGAATTTGAACACTACTTTAGCCTCTTTGACACTGATTTTAATTTCGCAGGGGCTATTGGCACCCTGATGTTCTTTGCCAGCAATTATCATTTGAAGTTGCCTCGAATGATCTCTACCAGAGAGGCTCTCCAAAACACAGCAGTTGGTTCTTTTTGATCCACACTGTGATGTTTTCCTGAACTAAACTGCATCGGAAAGCTGAAAATAAAAAGAAATGGAAACAAAAGGTCAATTATATCTCAAAATAAGTCAATCAAGTCAACAGAGCTCAGACTCTGTCTCCTTGGTGACGTCCTGTGTTTAAACTGCTTGCTAATTGGACGTTTTTGCTTTTTGTGGACATGCGGAGGCTTAGGAACAGTCTATTTTAATTACTCTCCAAAAAATGTATCTCATGCCGGCTCCCCAACTTTCGAAAAGTGCACTATCATATACCCTTTTAAAGATGTACACGGCATCCCAACCTGCCTATTATCCACCCGCAATTTCCTATTCCCTTATCCCAGTCTCTAAATTTTAAACCCTCAAGTAGCTTTTATCCAGTGGCCTCTAGTTGGCTTTAGGTTTTACTCATCTAGTTGTTGCAACATCAATACCAGCCTCTCACGCTGCGGTGTTTTTGCATCGTTGCACTTGAAATCTATCAGGGGCGAATGTAGGTGCTCTGCAGAGGCAAACTCCAGGAGGAAGGGGGCATTGCAGCTGAATCACCCTCGAGTTTGATAGAACCCCCTTAAGTGTCTGTTGACAAGTGATACATGACGGGTATGCAGCTGGATGTCAGAGCCCTGACAAAGATGAGGGGGGTCACATTGAGAGACGCAGCTGAGTAAAACCAGACAGGATGTTATTTGGGGCAAAAGGTCCACGAGTCCAATCTCCTCCCAGGTCGTCAACTCTTTTCGTCGCGGCCCTCGGCGTCCGATTCGACACATAAATGGACCCTCTGGCGTCCAGAGGCACAGGATTTCATCTGACTAATGGAAACCCATTCTGCAGCAACATTTGAGTGACCGTTCCGTCTTTGTGAACGTGCGTTTTAACCCAAACTATAATCTTATCCTAGAGGCCAACCAGGTCCGCTTGTGCCTCGACCTACCCAGAGCTTAACCACAGCATTGATGCGCTATGAAATATTCATCTCCAAGAAACCGTCGTAAAATGTTTGCAGTGTTAACGGTTAAAAACGTGAAAGCGGAAATCTGGCGTCCGTCTTCCGCTGCAAAGTCTGGTGTTTTGTTTGACGCGTCCATCACTTCCTTCACATCAGTGGTTCTAGTTTGAACCTGAGATAGCGCGGAACATCACAGGATGCCAACACACAGAAAACAAGTTTAATGATAAACCAACGCGACCAGCAGGTGGCGATGCCAGAGAGAGAAATATTCCCATTTATGCTCAATGGGCTGCATTTTAATTAAAACCAAAAAAAGTGCATCTTAGGGTCTCAAGAACATTAAAGTGAGTGTAGCTGTGATAGCCTGCATCACTGGATGCATACTGGACAGCCGTGTGTTAATACTATTCAGTCAGCAGCACTCAAGAAGCCATTTATCATGAGGCTGTTCCGACATCCGTAACACTTAAGTCCCGTCAGCCTTTTTTAACAGACTCCACAGCGCTTCCGTGCACTCGCATGAAATGAAAAAAGTCGATTACTACTTACTCAATGTAAGAAAATCCGTATCTCATGTTGTCGCTGTCGGACTTGCATTTTGCCACTGAGCATATAAAAAAAAAAAGTTTGAGGTACTTCTTCTATGCTGTGAGATGGTGTCAGTTAGCTTTACAGGAAACAATCGCCACCTACCGTTAAGGAGTGTGAATAAAGCACACCGCTGCATAAAAAAAATCCCCTTCAAAATAAAAGGACACAAGTTTTCTCTTCAATTTTCTTTGTTTTCTTTGCCCAGGCAAAGGCTCGTAAACCACGGAAAAAGGGTTCCCACAGTTGAGAATCACTGCTTTATATATTTACGTCATCTTGTTTTCTGCTGAACAAACCCCCCCCCAGTTGCATCTCATATTGCATGGAGGGATTTACGTTCGAGCCGGCTGAACGTCTGGTGCGTCTCGAACAACCGCCCAAGGGCTCCAAGTGCGTCAGTATGCGCTGGCGTGTGAACGCAACGACTTGGGGGTGGCATGGCAGAGGAGAAAATCCCAGAAGTATCAGGATTCGAACACGCTTTTTGGCAAAGTGCTTCCGCTACTGTTTTGGATTACAGCGAAGCCAGGTCCCTCAAGATGGTTTTGCACATTTGCAGCATCCTTCGCATTCTTTAGCGGGAAGATAGGGTGTTAAAATCGAGGCCTGAAGGCTCCATTTTTGGCCGCCCTGCTTTCGCATGCTGATTGATGAAGGTCCGTGTAATGTTCTGAGACCACAGAGAAGCCTACATATACATGAGTGTGTGTGTGTGTGTGTGTGTGTGTGTGTGTGTGTGTGTGTGTGTGTGTGTGTGTGTGTGTGTGTAAAGTTTTCCCCACCTGTCTGGTGCAGCTGTCGCCTTGGGGGCACAAGAACCTGCACCTGGTCCTGCCTGGTTTACATAACGCAGCAGGAAAAAAAAAAGTGAAAAAGTGCAGCTCACATGTGCTCCAGACGGGAGATGATGTGACGGGCAGAGGGCACGTTTGATTTTTCCATATGCGGCATGTTTATGTTTGAATGAAAGCGCCTCTGTGTAAAGAGAAGTGAGGTGTCAGCTGACCACTTACTCACATGTGTGGCATGGAAATGATGTCATGGTATGGCTCTGTGTCCACCCCCAGCCCCCCTAATAAGTTACAAATTGAGATATCTTACATGATTTTTATTTTCTTAAGTAATATGTAGGAGTGTGTGGTGACTGAACTGAAAGAGTTTATGTTAACTTTGTCCTTATTTATTATTTAAAGCTGCTGTATCACCACAGATTCAGGGAAAATAGGACTTTTTTGAGTGCATTGAGATTTTAGAATAACCTGAATATGCTGAATTTACACATTTCCCCTTGGACAACCGTAACATGCAAAGACTGCGAAACGAATGACGCTAGCAGCATGAATGAACTCATTAAAAGTTGCGATCCATAACTTTTTTAAGTCTGACTTCAAAATAAAAGTCAACTTGTGTTCAGTGAGATGCTTTTATTGTCAAGCTGCAACAATAGGAAATAATGGGTTCGCAATGACAGTTACTAAATACTCATTTTTTTCTACGTAGTTCGGTCTCTTCTTTTATCAGTGACCCACCTGCTCATTTATTTGAATGAACGTTGAAGATTTTATTACCGTACATTTTTTAATTGTGCGGACTGAGCAGTTTTCGGTGTTTTCAGTGATTTAATTTGTTCGCGCCGATCCGGATCTGCTGATGATAAAACCCACGCAAACCGAACCGCATCGCTTCTCACGAGAAACGTCCACTCTGCTTATTACTTACCGGTCAGATGTGTCTGGGCTCGACGGCAAGACAGTAAACGCGGGAGGAATTTCCTGTATGTGTCTTCAACTTTTTTACTGCCATGCTGCTGCACTCGGCGCGTTCTGCCGCATCCCAGAATGCAAAAGCTCTGCCCGGCTTGAGGAGACATTTATCTGAAAGTTGCAGGCTTCACCTCACAGCTGGGGTCGTGTTCCCACCGCAAATGAACTGGAAAAGAGTTGTTTTATTTTTTTCATAGCAGTGCACAACTAAGCGCGATTGGTTTCACGGCCTCCCCAGATGAACCGCGCTCATCCCGTCCAGTTCGGTCGCGGACGTGGAAAAAGCCCTTTATTTGCGCACAATTAAACCGATCTCAGGAAACTTCACGGATGATGTTTCCCCTCGGCCGTTTGTTCTTCCCTGTTGACTCGCAGCGTCTCGGCAACGATTCGCTCCACAGATGGTTCGGTGGCAACATCTGAGGATTCCTCGGCGCCAAGTTTGAGTCGGCTTCGCCTTTCCCTCGCCTAAGTGGGGCCACGTAGCTCAGTTCCTCCCTGCCCGTCCAGGCTCACGCTCTGTCACGCTCATCTCGCCCCGGCTCTTCCTGTCGGGTAATTAATGAGCCGCTTTCCCAGCAGAGTTTGGCAGGTCACCCCTGCGCGCTGAGCGGCGTGTGGAGGCATCCAAAAGGGGCCCCGCCCCCTTTTTCTCTCTGTACACCTGTAAGTTCGCGCTGTGACTAGATGAGCTCAGGACTCCAAAGTGTTTAGAATATGGCAAAGTGCATCTCAGTGAGTCAGCGACTGGTGATGAAAAGACATTGAGAAGGTCATTGTGTGATCACTCAGTCGCGGCGCCGCTCGCCTGCTTTTATTTTGAAACATTTCTTCCATTTTGGATGAATCATCGTGGAGGACATCTTTGGATATTGCTCACCTTGACTGGCTTTGATGTATTAAACATGGATGTGTGTGTGGGACGGAGGGGGGTTGTGTTGACCTGAGGGTGTGTGTGTGTGTGTGTGTGAGCGAGAGAGAGAAGGAGGTTGCACGTGTGAATTATAGATGAGGAAATGGGGGCGATGGCCGAGTTACAAGGGAGGAAGTTGAGGCCTCTGAGGGGGAGGCTCTGTTGAATTTACTGGACCCCCAGGTTGGACCAAAACACACCCCAGGACGGACCACTCCAGCCTCGGTAGCTCCCACCGCATCCATAAATTACTCAAATCCCTGGCACTTTCTTCGTTTATTTCTTACACATTTAGCGTTTTTATTTCGGGGAGAACAATGGGAAAGTAGTTCAAACGGTAGCAACAGAGCCTCGGGGTGATGAGGCCTGGCAGCTATAATCAATGAGGAAACAAGGTCTGCGTTGCTGAATGCAGTTATTGGACGGGCACATGGAAGAGCTGCTGGTTCCTCTTCGCGTCAGTGTCTGGCAGACCTGCTATGGAGGCAGCTGAGGCCAAAAGCAGCCGTATTAAAGGCTGCTTTATCTCATGAAGGTGGTGTCCAGATGTTGGAAATATCAGACAGTGCTTATTTGTTTTCCTAACCTGTTGCCAGAAAATCCTGTTTTACACTCTGCGCGATATAATTTTTTATTTATTTTTTTGTTGAAATTCTCACTTTCTGCAATAAAGCATGGTATTTATGGTGCAGTTAATGTTCGGGGAATATGACGCACCCAGAGGAAGCCTCCGAAGCACAACACGGCTCAGCGGCAGACGGACGCAAATGGCCCAGAACAGGCGCAAGTATGCGGAAGCGCGTGCAAGCCCTATTTCACGGTTCAAGCGCGGCATGTAGAAATGAATGACGCACCATCCTGAGAGGGCCAGTTCATTCTGAAATTGAAATTTCACCACTTCACTGCTTCCCGTGCGCGTGTGTGTGTGGTGAATGACGTCAACTGAGGCATCAAATTCCTCGTTGTGCGCCATATTGACCAAGAATTGGCGGCAAAACGTGTTATTCCTCTGACACCGGTGACATCACTGGTGTTAAGGTAGAACTTTTCTTTCTCATTTGGATTTCTAGTCTCAGCTTCTGGGTAGCCAGAGGGTGCTATACTGCTCAAAACCCAGAGCTGTGCCAAAGCTGGGCACCCATTTCCACAAGTTCAGCAGGATTTGGAAAGACCTGGCATCAGACATGTGCACGCATTGCATTCTGGGACTTGTAGGCACTGGCTACTCAGCTCCGCAGCAGGACCAGAGCACGAGAACTCAGCTCCCTCAGTTAATACAGCAATCCTGTGGAATTTAGTCAACTGAAGCAGCTTTAATTGACTTCATTTACCATTATCACAGACTTATAAAATTTTGTGAATGCTCCCTTTTAATCTCTTAGCCCCGCCCCTCAACCCAGCGTCTGCCATGATTCATTCTCAAAGCTGGTTCAGTCTGGAGTTTTGAGGTCCAGTCAGACGAGATGTGCAGACTGACGGACGGAATTATTGGCTTCACTCAAATAAAAGTGAATCAGATAGTTTCGGTCGTTCCCTGTTTATCTCCCCGCTTGGCTCATTTCAGGGAAAGTTCAGCAAGATTCATCAGGCCTTTTAGCAAGCTGCTGAGATTAGGATTCATTTCCTGCCTCGTCTGCGATGATGAAGTCAAATCTGTGGATTAGAGTCGGCTTCTGACCTCCTTCCCCTCCTTCCTCTTCCCTGGTTCCCTCTTCTTCTCCCAGCTCCCCTCTCTATTTGCCTTCTGTTTGACCCATTTGCCCCCCCCCCCCCCCCCCCCCCCCCCCCCCCCCCCCCCCCTCCCCCCCCCCCCCCCCTCC
>CAAKHG010022650.1:13108-24473 GCA_901007715.1 Dactylopterus volitans
TCCTCCACCTCTTCATGGTAGGATCACGCAGGTCACTGCTGATGTCAGGATGCACAAAGAAAATAAATCGCATCGTCAACTGTATTTCCCCTTTCAGGGGAATTGCTTGTTTGTTTAACCTTGTGGCAGCATTTGTTATTTGCGTCCATCCAATAAATCAGCCCGAGCAGATGTGCTCAGCGGTTAATGGCGCTCTTGGCTGACCGATAAGATGGTGGGGGGAAATGATCGGCTCGCCACCTATAATTCATGAGTTTGAAGATAAGATATGAGACACCTGGAGTTCTTGATGTTGAGGCAGGCTTGGGGGGGGGGGGGGGGCACGGGTGAAATAAGGCCGCTTATTTGGGTTGAATTAGAAAGACAATGCTTTCAGGAATTTGCGAATCAACACGTTTCCCCTCCAATTACACTGCATTGCAGAGTTTCGTAACAAGTGTGTGTGTGTGTGTGCGCGCGCGCGTGTGTGAGGCATTCGTTGTCACATGGCTTTCGAGAGCTGTCTTTCTATTCCTCTCACACACTGATAGGTGGGAGGTAACTCCAACTCTCTTTATCTTGCTAGCGGCTAATCCTTTTCTCTCCCTCTGGCCAATAAGCCTCCCCGACTGGCCTGCAGTTCCTCAGAGGACACGCCGCTTCCTGTGTGACCGTAGTTTTTGTCTTCCAAACAGTCCCACTATCATTTTCTGAGGTCCTCTTTCATGTCGGGAGTTTCTGTCTGAATTATATCACTCCAGTTCATCAAAACTATTCAAATTAAAGGTTGATACCAACAGTTTAAGCTGTCTGAACTCCCCAAACAGTGTATTCTTCGTTATTTCCGCCCATAAGCTTGGTAATTACAGTCCATCTGCTGAAAGATGAAACATTTCCAAAGCAAATAAAATGCCACGAAATGTTTTTGATGTTCTTATTTCCCTCGCTTTCTCCACCCGGATCTCTTTTTAATCTGTTTTCCCCCATGAATCAGTCTGATGATCAGGAGAAAATGCCATGATACCAATAAACGTAATTTGGGAATAATGTTATGAGCTGAGGTTAACTTGGAATAGCATGACCGCGCAATCATGTGTTCACAAAAAAAAAAAAAAGGGCAAAAATGACCAAACAAACCAGGGACAGTTTTAGTCAGTCCGGTTTGAAATAAAACCCCGGCTGGTCTTCGGACTTGATCTATCACACAGACTCTCTGTTATAAACATTCTGAAGCAATTTATCGATATTGTCATGAATGTAGCACGAGAGATAATAAACAGGAATGGTGGTTGAATAAAATAGACCGGAATTCTTTATTCCTGTGTGAGTTCTGCCTTTTTTTCTTCACTCCAGGCCTTTTCTTTTTGTTGTTGTCTCTTCTCTCCTAAATCAGCCTCATTCTCTCTGCTCCACTCTCTTTGTGCCTCTCTATTTTACCCTCCATCTCCTTCGCTCTCTGTCCAGCTGCCTGCTTTGGCGCCAGAGTCCTCCACCGCCACCACCAGCCTCCCCACCGCCCTCCCGGCCGCCCTTTCACTCCCTTTGACTGTTAACAAGACGCTCTGTGCTCCGCCGCCTGACAGTCCAAGAGCAGGGGAAACATGCAAAAATGTCCTAAGCCTCAACTCATCCTCTGCTCAGCCCCGGCGGACCAATCAAAGAGTCGGACAAATCTTGAAAACAGCTTACAAGTGGAGGCTGTCTAGTTGGCAGCGGAGATGTTTGCCTGTAATCACCCAGTTATGAGGAATCGTCACTTTGATTTCTTTTTGGATTATTATCATCCTTGCTGTTGCCTTGGAAACTATCCAGCCAGTCTTAATCTGCCTGTATCACAACGCTGGCTTTTGATTTAACACAGAATTTATTTGATTTTGTTGGAAGTCTTCGTCTCATTGATGAAGTTAATAAGGGAGTTTAAGAGAGGCGGTGGACTGATAGGGGATTTTCGATAGCGGATGCCGATATTTAGGGAGCAGGGTGGCTGATACATAATATCAGTATCATAGGATGTGTTTTCTACATCGTCTCCAAAGTGTATTTTTTCCGCTGTAAAAGAAAATAAATGAATGGTGCAAACTGCGGACATTTTTTGTCAATCTGCCTCGCAAGCTCGATGTCATGCGGTGCCGATTAGAGCTGCAACTAAGAGTTGATCATCAATCAATGTGTCCATTATTTTCTTGATTAATGAATTAGTTGGGTTTGTAAAATGTCAGTAAATAATGAAAAGTTCTGACCTTTTATCTCAAATTGATTTTTTTTTTGTGATTATTGAAATAGCTGGTGATTAAGTCAGTCGTCGACAGCTCATCAGTCTGTCGTTGGAGCTCCGAAGCCAATTATCTCAAAATGCTGTAAATTGGCGCAATTAAAAGCTGACTGATGGATTGGTCCGTTTGGCTGGAGATGTTGACGAGCTTATTCTCCGTTTTCCCGTCATTAAGCTCCCGGGCTCCCGCGTATATTTACCGACCTCGTGCTGACGCGCATTTGCTCATCAACTAAAACGCGTAAACTCATTGAAGCCTGGATTAATGTTGGTGGCAGACTCCAGGTGACGGAGCCAAGCTGCTGTGTTCATGCGTGGCTCGTATGTGCCGTGTTAAACGTGACCACGTTGAGATTCCCGGCGCGGCAAGCCGGGGATGCAGAGGTTGGCGATGTCAGAGGCTCGTCTGCACCCAGCCGACGTGACTCCTCCTTACGAGCGAGAGTGCGATTGAGATGTCGGCGCCGCGGTTTACAAGTGGCCTAACACGCATCATGTCCCCCCCCCCGACCCCCTTCTCCATCTTTTCATGCAGATCTAAGCCGACGCCTCAACTGAGCGCTTGACAGCTTCATCCGTCGCTGAAGACAGCTCTCCAAGTCGGGTAAGCAGACACAAAAGCTTTACTCTTTAAACGTCTCCATGATCGTTGATTCTTGGAAGAAATGTATGAATAAGCTTTCAAACTAAGCCTCGGTCAGCTGTAATTTAGACAATTCACCACTCAAATCATCCTTCCTCAAAGGCCGCTGAAATGCTGTTCTGAGTCCGCAAACATCAATGCAGACTTTTTTTTTTCCCTTTGTACCAGAAAGATCTTGAGCAAGCAGACCAGTAAGACAAAAAAATGGTAGGAGTTATTGTTGGCAGCTTCACCTGCAGGAAAAATGTGACTTATGATGAGAAAAAACACACACATATGAACACCAACCAGAAACATTTCTGAAGACACAGTCTCACTCCTCCACTTGGGGGCTGAATTGCAGGAAGTAGGTGAGTGGCTGCACCATCCCAAAACTGGCCATCCATTGTACTGGCGCTCTCCTCCGTGGGTGTTTTTGGATTTGATGTATCGGCGCATTGTCTTAAAGTTTAGAAATATCGGTGGAGGTTCTGAATGACACGATGCCGAACATTTTGGGACGTAAGGTCACAGCGAAATGTCAAAGAAAAAAGAAAATGGCACTGACTCCATGAAACAAAAACAAAAAAAATTCTACACTGATGCATTTTGTCGCGAATGGCCGTGACTGCCAGAAATGTCAGCCTGCCGGTGACTCAGGCACGTCTGCAGCGTTCAGCCTCGGGGGGCGGGGATGGGGGGGGGTCAGAAATGTCCCCCCTGAACTTTTTAAGCCGTTTGTCCCATAGCTGACGAGTTATCTCAGCTCGGACCAAAGGGTGCCGTCGAGATATTGAGTCGCGAAGCCGCGGCAGGCGCTAACGCGACAGAGCAGAGGCGCATACACATCGCCGTCTGGAACCCTGCCACATGGTCTTCTTTGCACAACTTGGACCCGCATCCCCAACGCATGACATTTCACACTCACTTTTCCCATGACTCATGGAGGCCCTGGGAGTCGGATCTAAGTGGCTGCACTCAGCCAGATGATTAGCCCGGCCATTCATGGATATATGATAGCGGGGGAATTACGCTCGGCAACATGTGGAAGGGAAGAGGGGCGATTGTTTGCCTTGATGTCATGCGGGATATTTTCTGACTGGCAAAAAAAAAAAAAAAGAGAAAGCAGTCATTAAGTTGAAGCGCTATTCTTTTTTTTAGCTTTTGTACAGTAAACGTGTTTGTTTCACAACAGGAAGCTGCATAACAGTGCGGGTGGCTAAATCTAGTTATGGTGAATGTTCGAGAGAATGGCCGCTTTGTGTGTGAGTGTGTGTGTGTGCAACTATAATTAGCATGTTTTAACAATGTGTTTTCTCCCAGACGGAGAGTTCTTTTGGGTTTGAGTCCGCGTATGCGTTTTGGGTGTGTGTGCAGGTGTGGGACCAGGAGGTTGTAAGCCGCCGGCGGTTGTTGTTATGATCCCATCATCCGTTAAGGATGCATGGAAATGGGAGATGGCCCATTCCGACGGACGATTGGTTTCACTGGGAAACAGCAGATTCCGATCACTCCGCCGGCCACTCTTTTTGATTAGGAATTCTGATGTCACTGGTGAAACCTGCGTCCTCTTTACTTTGGCAACCTGCGCTTTTAATTACAATAAATTAAAGCTATACATTTCCACATAAAATGCCCCAAAACAACTAGACCCATCGTATGTTACATATTTTGCGGACTTGTGTTTTTGCTTGACTGCAAATGTCACATGCAATTTTATTCACGTCAACGCTCGGTTTCGGTTTTCCTGTCAGTGGCGTCATATCCCTTGAAACCGCCTTTTTTTTTTTTTTTTGATTTACTGGATGACATTTTCAACCCAGTAATCTAACAAAGTCATGATTTATTGAGTTGATATTTCAAAAAGGGATCAGACTTACAATGATGTATTAGCTCATGCTAAGCGCGGATAAAGTTGTTATTCCAATGTTGAGTTTTGTATTTTGACCATGCGTAATGGCACAGTGCTTACCCACCACTGAATTCAACATATGCATTAATCAGCATACTGTAATTTAGAAACGTGAATAAATTTTAATGTAGATGAAATACTTAAAATACATTAGTTCATCTGAGTACGATGTCATCATTTTCAGTGTCAGTTAATGAAGATAACAATTCTGATGATCCCGTGCTACCTCACATCTTAAAACCATGTGTTTTGCTTTGATGGAGAGACCCGTCGTGGCATAAATTACTCTTAATATGAGTCAATTAATCATGTGCATTTACAGAGTAATGATGAGCAGAGTAATGAAATTGTGCCGGGCTTTCATGACAGCGATAGAAAAGTGTTCTCTCATCATCGCCTGCTGGTAAAACTCAAAATAATTTCGCCAAGAATGATCTAAACTGCGCTTACTATGTTTCTGGCTCATTTGGTACCAAAATTACCACCAAAAAAAGTCAAAATGCACGTAACATTTCTAGAGTTGAATGTAGTTCTGCTGCAGAAAATTGTTTATTTCCAAGTCCTATCTATTTTTTTTTTTTAAAGAAATTTGTATGAACACTTTATGCATAAGTGGTTGCAAACAAAAACATCTGATTTAAGGGGTCATCAGGAAAAGAAACCCCTTGTTTAAGGGAAAAGGACTATAAAAGGCTCACTTCTGAAGTAAGATATTTGAGATATTAACAAAGGCATGTTCAGTAGTGCAGTCACACAGGAGCAGCCCCCTCCCCGCCAGCATACTCGTCTAAAATTACATCAGCATCCCAACCAGCAACCAGCTATCAGCGTATTGATGAATTTAAATGGCTCGGCTCCCATTTGTGCCAGTTAAGCGGGATCCCCGGGGCCGTGCCGGCAGGATCTGGTGACCTATTTCAGGATCCATAACATGGTCAAAGTCCGCTCTGTGCAGCCAGCATCCACTCCTGACCACCAGCCCCTCCCACCCCGGGGCACACATCACCATGGGAACAATGACATCACCATGGGTGGGACTTAGTGCCAGGAAACATCTCCTCTTCTTAGGAGGCTACAAGCTATAACTTCAAGAGAAGGGAAAACAGGCGAGTGTTAAGAGGAGGAAAGCTGGAACGCAGGAAATAAAATAATGTCACCATGTGCCGTTTAAAATAATCTGATTAGTGGGGTTCAGACAGATTATTCAAGCTCACATCAATATTTATCTTCATTTGCTTAATGTTTTATGTTTCCTCTTCATGTGGTTTACTGGCAAATTTGAATGCCTGCGTTTTCCTTTGAATTACTCATTTATAAAAAATAACTTAAGTGGTTGAGCGTCAGGACGTGCGGTCATCTCGCTGGCAGCAGATTGGATGTGACAAACTAAAGTGTCACAGACTGGCTCCTGAAAGCTTCCCAAGTCCCCAACCATGCCCAAAGATGCAGCAATATGTCTTTGATATGCACTTTTAGCCACTTAGCAACCCTAATGATTCCAGTGCAGGTGCAAATTGTGCATGAGGCGTATTATTAATTTCTGAAAACTCTTCACGTGAGGAAGTACGAGGAGGAGCGAAAGAGAATCAAATCCACCCATTAACTTGCATTGTTTTTTGGCACAATTCTGGGAAACTCCTTCAGTGTCATCTCACAATAATTGTGACAATATTAATATTGCTTAGGTTGAACGATTAAATTTGAGCGCCAGTTTTGGGACGCAGATTCATCAGCATGTTCTCAATGAAAACCAACAAACCGCAAATATCGAATTAACAAATTGCATTATTTTGCACATTTACATGATTTCCAGTTAAAAGAGGATTTTGTGGAACAGAAATAATACACTCTCAAATCTGTAATTCAGAGGGTTGTTTTTTTTGTTTTTTTTCCCCCCAGTCGCATAATCTCATTGCACCAATACTGCTGCTATTACGGTACTTAATCTGCAAAGAGTGGAATCCGCTAGGGTGCAGGAGTGTGTGTTTGTGCGTGTGTGTGTGTGTCATGCTGGTGTTCACCATATACACAGTTCATTCACACTTCAGTGGCTGTGCTCGTTATGGCTCAATCCCCCACATGTCTTGCTGAGTCAACAAAACATAATCTGCTCGTGTGCCGCTGTGGAGGAAGAGGACGCCGGATTCTGGGTTGACTAATGGGTCATAGATGTCCTCCTGTCCTCCTTAAGGCGCCCTTGTACAGTTACCCATCAGTCATTGCAGCTTACTGTCAAATTACTGTACTTAAATGAGCTTGAACTATGCTACATTTAACCGATATTATGTTTATTATTGTCAGTTATTTTCGTAGCTATCAGTTCAGTGTTTAGCGAGGGTGATCAAAAGCATGCGCTGTCAAGCCAGAAAAAAAAAAAAAAACCTAAAGATTGTCGATTTACTTTTATATGACTGAACTATGAAAGCCAACTCAAAGTTTCAATCAAAACTTGGAGCCAGCAAAATCTGTGAGTTTCTGTTGCATGAAAGAGCCGCTGGCTGATCATCCAAACATTAAGTGAATTGTCAGTTTCAGCTGTTCATATTACTCGTTTCAAAAATGCCATCAAGTTTTCAGTGCCCCGTTAAATCACTTTCACAATCACGTTCAGCGTACTGCGGCTTATGTAATCATGTTTACAACCGACTTGTTAGATCGCATGATTATTTTCACTAAGATAATATCCCACCTGCAGTCCGTGTAGAAAATGATCAACTTTATAGCTACACGAAAGCATGCAGCAGATTTAAATGCAACACAGAAATAACTGATTGATGGACTTATGATTACTTGTGGAAACAAAAACTGTAACCTTCCCGGTGTTTAAAACTGTGTATTTCCCTGCAAACTGATCATTTACCAAATTATTATCATTATATCAGACAAAAAAAATTGACTAAATGCAAAACACTAAAACTCTTTGTAAGTGGAGGGAAGACAAAGACTCATTGGATGTTCAAGTGGACCTGTGAAAGAAAAATGAACTCCATTGTCAAAGCCAAAGCGAAAAAAAGAAGTGCAATTTTAAGAAATTAAATTAAATTACAAAATATTATATTTCATTTTTCTGTGTCAGGGGATGGAATTATACAATTTATCATCCCATCAAGAACTGAAGTGTAGAAAATGATACCTGAATTTAGCCACCAAGCTGACCCCGCGAACAATGAGGCTCTTGAATGCACATGTGCGCACGCAGACACACACACACACACACGCGCGCGCACACACACACACACACACACACACACACACACAGCCTCTCACGCAGAGGATTAAGGCCAGGTTGGCTGACTGCGACTGGCTGCCAGAGATTCCATCCTCCCTCCTAAATGGATGGTGACATTCCGATGTTCGCGGCGCTCCATGGAGGCGTGATGAGTGACCCAGATTGGGGTGGAGTTAGGGGAAGGGGGGGGGGGGGGGGGGGGGGGGGGGGGGGGGGGGGGGGGGGGGGGGGGGGGGGGGGGGGGCGGCGCAGACGGGCAGGGAAGTGAGGTCGGATTAGGGATGTGGTGGGGTGGAGTCGCGAAGACGAGAGGGATGCTGGGATTCGAAGGTAGGGTTGCAGCGGCGGTTTGGGGGCGGGGGCGGCTGACGTGCGAGACGTGGGCGATCTAAAAAAAATGAGGGCCAGCGGAAGTGAAGCGAGCCTCGGGCCTGCTGCCACACCTTCTCCTAAGACATCAGTCGCAGGATGTAAACAGATGTGACAGTCCCCCCTTTTAAGTCCTCATCCGGTTTATTTAACCCTTTCGAGATTAAGGCGCCACGGCGGCTCGCATGCTGGGCGGTTGCGGACCCCTCAGCTAATCTTCAATTAGGTGTCTTTTAAGTTTCTGAGTCGGTGGCTGTTCAGGTGTCCAAGCGGCGCCGCAGAGTCATAACGCTGCCCGAGATCTTTCTGCGGCTGGCTGGACGTGGCTGTGATGTGGGAGGTTCAGAATCGGGTTTATTTTTAGATGGCTGCGTCTTTTTAATGCCACCAGCGATAGATTTATTGTCGTGATATAGCAGAGAACCAAAATCAGAAATATGGATGCGTCTTCGCGCGACAAATGACAGATTAATTGCGTCTGTGGAAAGGGATTAAAGGAAAATTATGAAAAAAAATTTTATTCATTGGTGCAAGATGGAGATAGGACGTTAGTAAATCTGCCTGTTGTACAGTTACACAAGAAGAACTGGTAAACAACTACAAGGGACCATTGAGATGTCTGATCGCATTAGCAGCATGGGGATGGCAGGGCGTGCCTGGAGAGCAAGGTTCTGGAAAGCAGGCACACAGAAATCAGGGGAGAAAAACCTATTTAATTCCAACATGGTGCCTATCGTCGCGAGAGGAATTGGAATAAAATATAGAGGGGATAAGTAATTTTAGAAATAAAGTATAATCAATTTGGATCAGTCTTTAAACAACTGTACTGGGTGAACTACCTGTGGGTATAAAAACTCCTCAGCACATCACATCTAAGACAATTAGACCCAATTGGTTCTCTAGCTTTACCGGTATTTGGTTATTTTGACCCAATAATGATGTTACATTTAGAAGGAGAAACCAAGGAAAAAAAGGGATAATGTTAAAACAAATTAGCCACCTTTGCACGGGGTTAGCTGTGTTAGCCATATGAACTCATCTTCAGATCAATGTTCCTTCAGCACCCAAAACCAGCTCTCAACCAGGTCACAAATTTGGCAAAGCTTGGCGCGATATCCATTCGAAAGGGCAGGAACGGAATTCCTACGATGGATTGATAATTAAATGTAGCCGTCACAAGTTTTCAAAGATGAAAAAGAATGCGCAGTAAATAACTTTGCAGAACTTTAAATTGTAAGGTTACCTTCCAAACTTCCCCCAGCTGGTGCACAGGTGAATAAAATGCAGCACAAAAATGTCCCCAGCGCAGTCTCAGCGCTGTTAAATGGAGAGGACTGAAAGGTGTCGTCGAGATTTGTGATTGGAGGCAGACTAAGTGTAGGGAGGTCGGTGCCGCGCTCAGCTCCTCACCACATTGTGACTGCACTCTACTACGGTAGTCTTTCAACTGGTTCATTCAGACGCAAGTCCTTCGACTTGCCACGAGATGATTTCGGCTGACTTGAATCCTTTGTAACGCAATAATAATGCACTCGCCTTGGTTTTAGCTACCGGACGCGCTTGATTTGCGAGGGGAAATGCGAGTGCGCTGGGTAAGTGCCTTTCAACTGAGACTTCGCCGAAGTAGCTCAAGGTTTAGAACATCCTTGCAAGTGATAAGTGCAGCATAATATTGCCAAAACAGCAGCTGAAAGCAGGTCATTGCCACTCTAAATCACCATCAGCTCAATCTGGCTGTCACCAGTTTTCTTCCTTGGCAACAGCTGGGACTCTGAGCCCTGGGCTGAGATTCTCAGTCTCAGACAGTTTGGCCCAGTATCTCCCGAGTGTCAGTAGGTCTTTCTCCTCTTCCTCCTCCTCCTCCCTCTCTTCTCGCCTTCTTTTCTTCTCTCTCTGATCCTCACATCCTCCCACTGCAGCAGACATTAGCCCTGATCACTGCGAGTGTGTTGTCATGCAGCCCCTGCAGAGCTGGCGAGGGAGGGTGGAGAGACTCGCATCGCAGAGGCCAATATTTTTAGATTGAACCGCCCAATGTGTTATGTAAAATATATTCAATATCTTAATGAGAACCCTCCCAAAAAAAAAAAGTCCAAGATATCATATCTGCCTCAGATTTGGCACCTTCTCTTTACGCTAAAGCATGAATTCGCTGCTCAGCCAACAAATTACACGGCACATCACCCACCGTACAATCGCACTGTTGCCTTCACACCTCAGATTTTATTTGGATTAAGCAAATTAGATCATAATGGCGGAGCTTTAGATGTGCTCTTAGGTGAATTTCGTGACTTGCAAGGCAGCGTTAAGCCAACCGTTGGGGGCGTGTCGCGGACTCTTGGGAGCACTTTAATCAGAGATCTTTGTGATTTTGATCAACTTCCAAGTGAATGCAGGAGTGGACGGTGGATGCAAAAACAAGAAGAATGCACAGCAGATGGAGGCTGAGCCGGAGTGGACAAGAAGAGTGAAGATTCTGACCTAATCTGGGCGTAAATTTCAGCCTTAGAAACGACATGAAAGTGCGTCTAATGGCAGGTTGGGGGGGGGGCTGAGAAATGAGAGTCACAGTGATGATTTGTTATGATGAAATGAGCTGCAGCTGCTTGATGATAATGAGTCTGTTTAGCTTGGCTGCCAGGCAAGGGAGGGCCCCCCTGCTAATCTTGTTTAAAAAGCAACAGTGTGCGATTCCTCTAAAGAGAAATAGGCCGCTTTTATGAGGGTACATGCATGATTAGGATGTGGATGCTCTGGTAGTGTGTACTTGATTGGGATAAACCTTTTGTTAGTATAATGGGTGGGAAAGAGCTCTGCAGTGCAGGCGGAGGGAGCCAAGTGCTTCTGCTGTCTGTCATGTGCTGCACTTACAAACCTGTGTGTGTGTGTGTGCGTGTTGAGGACCACTTTCGTGTGTGTGCGTGTGTGTGTGTGTGTGTGCGTGTGTGTGCGGCTGAAACCGATGAGGCCAATGAGCAGCGA
>CAAKHG010022650.1:24493-42920 GCA_901007715.1 Dactylopterus volitans
TGTCTGTCATGTGCTGCACTTACAAACCTGTGTGTGTGTGTGTGCGTGTTGAGGACCACTTTCGTGTGTGTGCGTGTGTGTGTGTGTGTGTGTGTGTGTGTGTGTGTGTGTGTGTGTGTGTGTGTGTGTGTGTGTGTGTGTGTGTGTGTGTGTGTGTGTGTTTGAATGGGGCGAGCCTGTCAAACCCATCTGCCGGACCCTGGTAAGACCTGTTCCGGTTGCCATGGTAACAACCTCCTTATGCGAGGGGTGCTGTCACAAGGTTTTTTTTTTGTTTTTTTTTCCAGCATTACATTTCACCGCCTGCTGCAGCCTAACGTTTAAGCCGTTGTTACACACAATTATTCATTGTGATGCTTTGCACCAATTTGTTCACTGCTGAGTTCTTGGTTTAAGAAAGTAAGAAAACTTAAGTGAATAATGGTGAAAATTAAAGGGGTTCATTGTTTGTTTGTTTTTTGTTCTCTCAGCTCATGAATGCTAAGACAAAGGCCAGTGAGCTGGCTTGAACAATGCGGTGCCTTACTCCCTCTTGTGGTTGAGTTGTGAACTCCACCATGCAGCGGGCATGGCGTATGAGCATGAGCTGCGCCCAGATGCCTTTTAGCTGCATGCTCATGCATCCACCGCCACATCATCTGCCTCTCTAGGTGACCCATCCCTTCCCCGGTGTCCCAGCAGGCAGGCATGGCAGACGGTCGGCAGCCAGAAGAACACTGGGCCTCCAACGGGCAGGAGAACAACGAGAATGGCTACTCCGCCTACAGCTCCGCCTACAGGGAGAATGGATACCATGGTGGGGCAGCTGCACATCCTGGAACAACAGGTATGAACGCGTCGACATGTGTACGACATTGATTGTTCTTGCGTCGATGCCAGATGGACCCGCGGCTGATTGGTTCCACGGTGCCAGGAAAGTTAATCAATCCCCTAAAAAAAGACTCTTGCACTGCTCCAGCTGTCTGAATAAGCGCCGATAAACAATCTGCTGAGGAAGTGCAAGCAACAGTCCAGGAAGGTCAAAGGTGGCGCTGAGCTGAGTGATGATTGTGGGAGTTTTTAAAGGCCAAACACAGAAACATCAAAATCAGGCTTTACAGAATCCCTCAAGAACATATTGATAGTAGCAGCAGTTTTCCAGTCATATTTGTGCAGTGATTAAATGTCCCTCTTATGATCTGCACTAAATTCAGCAAACCAGTGCCAATATCCCTGTAATGTCCAAAAATTGCATCTCAGGATGAATAAATAAATAAATAATGGATCCACAAAATGTAAGAGGTTCTTCTTTGGTTGATGCGCGTCCGAGCCACCGAGTTTCGTGAAATTCTGCCTTTTGCGTAATCCCACCTTCGACACCATTTGAAGTAAGGTGGTGCCCCAACCTGCACTGACCTGGCTCTCATAACCCGAGCCACAGCAGACTCCGAGAGAAGCGGGATATTTGCATTCACCATCTACAGCTCATCAAATACACACAGCCGCCAGCATTGTTCCAAACTCAAGAGGTGGGTGGGTGGGTGGGTTAGAGGGGGTAGGGACCTCCCACAGAGCTCATTCCAGAGAGTTTTTCATTTCCTTCCTCCCATCCATGTCTTGTCTTCCCGGTGTGTCTTGTCTCTTTCTCCCTTTGCAGTGGATGACTCAGCCAATTTGCCTCCCTCCCCTCCCCCTTCTCCATCCGCTGAGCAGATTGGGCCGGTGGCACAAGGTACACCTACACACACTTAATAGTCAGACCATCCGAGTGACAGTGTGAGTGGTGGTGAGATCGGCCAAAAATATCTCCCAACGCTAAATATACAGTTTTGAGTATTTTAGGAGAGCCACTCCTCCTCTTTCTTCTGGTCTCTGAGTGTTTTCCTTTCATTTATCCCTTTGCATCCATCCATCCACCACACTGTCCCGACATCCCCACGCTTTCGTCCATTAATTCTCTAACACATACCACGACGTTACTGACGAGATCCTGGTTAGCAACACCAACAAACCTTCCTCGCTTTAGTCGTGATAGATATATACGGTAGTTAGTTGTTCTCACGAGTCTTCTTCCCCCTCCCTGCGTCCTCTCTGTTGCTCCTTTGCTCAACTTTTCTTTTTCTTTTTTTTCTCTGTCCTTTGATTTGCTCCAGGAGAAAATCACAGACATGCTTTCATATCTCAGAGAACAGTATAGTCTGTTTCTGGTCATCTCCATCTTGCATGTGGTGTGCAATCACCAAAATGTATCTTCTAGTCACACTGCATGGATCTTTTCTTTTGAGTAGTTATGATGCACAGTGACGTTTATATCAGTTTCATTATGTTTGCTTATGTGTAGACTTTTTTTTTTTTTTGAAAGCGCTGATTTACTGCACAAGAACCCAGGTTTTCCTGAATGGATAACGTCAGTTTAATTTAAACATACTGTATGTTACTCTCAGATGCACTTGCTCTTCTTCTTCCAGTAAACATCCAAAGCTTTTGATAAAATTATTGATAGTTAAGGATTTTCAAAGTTCTTTGTTTCGCAGCGTTTTTGATTATCAACACTATCACCAGTAAGATTTCAGGGGTCAGAGGGTTTGTTGATTGCATCCCATGCATCTCCATCAGAGGTAAAACTGTCTTGTTAATCCATGTAACCCCAGTTTTGTTGTCCTCCATGTCTCATCCACCTGTTGTCTCCCTTGCCCGCTCAAGAGGATAAAGTAGAGGTTGTCAGTGCTTTCTCTGTGGAGGAGCATCAGCAGGATGAGGAGGAGGCTCCGGAGGAGCCCAACAGTTACCATGAAGAAGTGACAGATGAGCAACCAGGAGACTTGCTCTTAGAGCAGACAGATTTTTTAACAGAACCCCAGGCTTTGGGCTGCCAGCAGGCCCAGACACCTGAGGTCCTCAATGGAGGAAGTCATCAAAGTGAACACAGTCCATCACAGAAAGGTGTGTGTGGTTTTATGGGTTTTGTGCGTGTTCATGCAGAGTATTGGATGATGCCGTGTGGATGGGAGCAGCTCCCTCGGTATGAGTGTGTGTGACTGAAGGGGAAGCGTGACCGTGACTTACTTTGCATGATCCTCTTGTGCCGTGTGAATTGATACGAGGAGTTTTTGCTCCCGATTTCCAAAATGTGATGCTGCCACCCTTCCTGCAGCTTTGTCGCTGTGAGATCCTTAAGCTTCTGCTTCACAATCCGGAGTCGCCGTGTGCAAAATTATGCTTTCTCATGCAAAACATGACCATTTGCTTTTCATTGGAGCGACATGAAAACACCTGACCGGCCATGTTGCAGTTGATCATTTCTGCACTTTCTGTATTGCCAGCTACATTGCAAATGCAAATATCACTGTCGAAACTGTCAAGCATTGTAGACTTATGTGTTGTTAGAATTAGTTGTTTGTACATAATTTCTGTGGGTTCATGTTGGAATATTGTGTTGCAATGACGACTCGTATGGTTGCTTCTTGAATCCAGTCCTGAATGTATTTTGAGTCTGTTGTACTTGCTTTGAGGTTCAGTGTTGTTTTCATTTCATCCCAAGGCAATGGATAACTCTGTTTTCCTATTGTTACGAAGCTCGCACTTTGGACATAACGATCCACCCTCATTGGACATACAGTATATCATCGCCCTTATCTTGAAAAGTAATTGAATCAAGAAAATCGACCGAGTAAATGTTCTTATGCATTGGCATTGCAATAGGAATTCAACATATTTGTGCGCATTTACTTCTTGCCCTCTAACATCATGCAACTCATTCCTTCATTCCAGTTCTGCACGCCGTAGGTCTTCCTCCTAAGGAAGGCCTTAGGAGGAAGCACCATGTCTTAGATGCTGCGACCTCCCCTGTGCTGTTGTGGTCTGCCATAAAATACACTGTGCTATGTGTTTGGCTTGATGGAGAGCTACGGTATATACATGTATGTGCAACCGGCCCCGGCTTGACTGTGTTGGCTAGCTTTTGTGGATGCTGCAAGCAACGCTTTTGCCGCAAAGTTGTACAGTATCCTTAAAACTCGCAGCTCAGCCAGAAGAAGGTATCAGTAAGGACTCTGGTGAGACGTCCACAAAAGAAGACGAACCTCGGGTGGCATTGCAACATCAGATACAGTCGACAGCTGAAAGAGCTGTACCTGAAGGAGAGGAACAGCATGCCTCCATTCAACCTCAACCTCCCATTCTGCCAGAGAAAGAGATCTCTGACAGCTTCTCAAATAAGCAGGATGACCAAGGCGCAAAAGGCGGAGTGGAGAAAAGCCCGGAGAGCCAACTTTGTGAAGAGGCCAAGTCAAAAGAAGTGAAATTGCCATCACCGGCTGAAGAACCTTCAAAGCCTGTGACAGGAGACAAAGAAGTTATTTTACCAATCAAATTAGATTGCCCTATTGATGAAAACAAGGGAAAATTAGAATTGGATGCAGGGATAAATATGGAGGGCAAAGATGATGGAAGTGACATTAAATCGCATGAGATGCCAGTGACTGACATCCATAAAGGGGATGAAAGGTGTGAAACCGTTAAATCAGGCCTAGAACCTGACGCAAAGTCCACATCTGGTATTTTTGTGGAACACGATCCAGGATCAAAAACGTACTTTGAGACATTTTCAGAAAGCCACAAAAATGAGATGCCACAAACCCAAAGCTACTATGAGCTCAGCACAGCAGCACAGACCAAAGTAAGTGGGGGAACTGAAAGCATGATGCCGTTGCCAGAGGAGCAACAGGCAGACAAAGTCAGAGCGTGTCCTTGTTCAGCGTCGTCAAAACAGGGAAGCTTCTCCGTGGACACTGGATTCTCTGCAGCGGTGGAAGAGAAATCTGGGACTATTTCGGAAAGCCCGTCTCAAATCAATGGAAATTTTGTTGAATCTGAAGTTGCAGTGCAGAGTTCAGTGCTTCCTTCCGTCGACTCCGCCACAGCTTCCACCAAACCATCCGAGGATGTCCCCAGCACAACAGAAACATCTTTACCTCCTGATAAGCACAATGTCGGTTTTGAACAATCAAGCAACGTCTCTGAGACGTTGGACTTGGCCGGGGGTCTGCCTCGGCTATCGCTGGAGAGGAGGGAGGCTGACAGCATGAGACGAAAGTCGGTGCCTGCCAGTGTGTCAGCTTTGATGGGGAGTTCCTTGGCTAAACTCGCCTTTGGAGAGCAGACCCCGAGAGTGGCAAGTGGAGAAAGTCCACTTGAAGAACTGGGTTACTGTGTTTTCACTGACTACTCAGGACCCATGCCTTCTCCTGCTGATGTGCCCAGTCCAGGGAACTCTCCTCACCAGTGTTTCCCCGCTATGGAAGGGGAGGTTGAGAAAGGACTTGGAGCCACAGAGGTTGAAGAGGTTCAAAAAGGAACGCCACAAGATGACAAAGGAATTACCTCAGAGATATCCACAAAAACAGTCTTCGAAAAGAAAGATGCCACAGTAAAGAGTTCTCTGATTCTTGAAAGAGCTGTGACTAGCGGAATAAAACCTGACCGCCTAAGAATCCCAATAACTACTCCAAAAGACAGACTGACCGAGTTTCGTCTGGAAAGTGGTCTGCCTGGTGACATAAAGATTCAAGCAATTCCAGAGGTAGAGATTGAAAAAGACCCATCAAGAGAGGCTTCTCCCATCCCACCGGACAATTCCTTTACTTTTACATCTATGGAAAATGGGAGTAAGGTTCCCCTGGTTCCTGCAACCCCCAAGTACCCAGATCTTACATCCTCAGAGACTGACGGTAAGGTTGCCCCGACTTCCACCGCAACTAGCACTCCAGATGATACACCATCAGAAATGGGACATAAGGCTCCCTTGACTCCCACAAACTCTAAATCCCAAGACGATACACCCTCTGTAACCCAAGTTGCTGGAGAGAAAGCTATGAAAATCCTGCCTGAGGTTGAAGTGGAGAACGAGGCAGAGACCTTGTTGGACGAAGAAATGAGGAAGTCTGAGCAAGAGAGTCCAAGAAAGGATGACAAGATGAGTCATAGTGACCATGAGATACCTACAAAATCAAAGGGAACTGAGAAGCAAGAAACCTCAAACGTTGCTCATGATGCAGGTTCTCAAAAGCCCCGAGATGAGAAAAATGCTCAAATGCTGGTTCAGGTGGTTCGTGTGGACAAAAGCTCACCAACCGTGCAAATATCCTCACCGGTCATAATTATACCTCAAGCACAGGTGGAGGAAGAAGCGGAGGAAGATGATGATATTGAGATTGCTGAAGAGCCACAAGAGATAATGGAGGACATTGAAGTGCTCCCCAAGGCGGATCAAGCTGCATTCGGAAAGGAACAAAAAAAGAAAGAGGTGCGGCTGCTGGACACCATTCAGATGGAGGACGATCCCAAGTCAAGAGAAGACGATTGGAGTCACAGTGGACAAAACAGCGACGACGGGGAGCCTGCGACAGACAGTTCACACTTGTCTCCGTTCTCGGACCATGGAACACCGCAACCACTGGATAAGCAAGAACAGGGTGATGACCCGAGAGAGGATAAAGTTGTTGAAATTCTGCACATCGATAGGGAAGGACAGGAACTGGAGGCTGATGGAGTGAAGAAAGCGAAAACCCAAGAGGATGTAATCGAGGAGATTGGTGCGGAGGATGCAGACAAACGGAAGGAGAAGACAGTGGAGGAAGAGGACAAGGGGGACGAGAGGAAGGGGCAAGGGGCTGATGAGAAAGACATCGAGATTGGTCAGGATGTAGGAGAAGCTTCCGATGTTCTCTGCGGAACCGGTCAGGCAGCTAATGATGAAACCACCTTGGACATCTCCATCCTTGACACAGATCGTAGCTGGATGGACTCAAAAGGTACCCAGAGCTATCAAACATTTCCATAACCTTGACGGCTTATAATAATCGGAGTTTACTGCATACTTAACTTATTTTTTAAAAACCTGTTGCTTTTAAACACTTGAAGGGTCTTCTGTAGAGGACATACCTCCGCCAAGGTCAGTATAAGAAACATATGACGTAAAGGTTTTCGCAAGCTTAATCCTGCTGACCCTGGGGCACTCAGAGGGCACATACAACTTTAACATTTTGTAACTCCTGATTCTGGGAGTGTAAGTCTAGCCATCAAAGAGCCAATAGTGCCAGCTCTTAGAGGCCGATATGACATGCAACTCTACAAACGCCAAATAAATAAATAACATTTTTCCTGATTGAAAATAGATTTACCCCAAAATGTACAACATTGATTCTTGGCCATGACACACTCCTTATTTGATCCGACAAGTATCATGAAAACTGACCCGGTTACTTTTGCATCATCTTGGAAACAGACCAGCAAAGCAACACAAACGGATGAAAATCTGACGTCCTTGGCGAAGGTAAAAAAAATAAAAATAAAAAAAAAGTAACAAAAAAAAAAAGGGCAGAGAGGCCCATTATTTATGAATTTGATGTCTTTTGCACTAAAGTAGCTCACAGCTAGCCAGAAGTGTGGAGAAACGGTTCCTCTTCTAACCCCTCTCCACTGCAGACGATGACAAAAGTATCATGACCGAGCAAATCCGAGCCCTCCCTCAAACACAGAGTCCCGCCAGGGCTCCCGTGGTGGACCCGCCTGCTGAACGGGCTCCTGGCAGAGGGAGGGGCCGCCCCGGCAACACTGAGAGTAAAGTGTCACGCAAAGTTCCCAGCCATCATCCAAGAGAGGAGATGAAGAAGAGAAAAGGTTCCAAATCGATATTCGAGAAGTATCATCTTTGCTTTAAGAATAGATTGTGATGTTCTCTGTTTTTACGAAAGTTGTAATGCAATCATGAACTGTGATAGCGCGTGTTGAGCCGGAGGACTGCATGTTTCTATAATCCTGTCTCTCCTTTTTGCTAGTAGGCATTCGGAGGGCTGACCAGAGTAAAGTCTCAGCCCTCCAGAGTCGCTCCCCGTCTCGAAAGAGCGTAGCCAAAGCGGCGGCCAGACATCCTAGGCCTGCTCCGCTTCACGGCTCAGCTAGACGCAAAGCCACAGGTGAACACTTTTCACCAGGATCTTGTGCTATGGATAAAGAGAGTGCAACCAGATGTTTGTTTTTTTTTCTTTTGAATGTCAGTGTAAGGTGCCAGCGGTAGCACTAAATTACTCAAGAAAAAGTGAGGTTTCGGCATTTGCTCGAATTGGAACGTGTCAAATAGAGGCGTCAGGAATGTGTGCGTAGTTGAAATGGCAGAAAAACAACAAGCAAAACTAATTCCGACCAGAGCTGAAATGTCAGCCCTCCTGTTCGGGCTGCTTCTATTCAGCCGCCCTCAAAGGAAAATTCAATCAGAGCTGAACGATTTCTGAGCGTTTTGAATGGTCGGTGCGAGTGTGCAGCAGCGGCAGCAGGTGACGGGAATGTTGCTGCCTGCTGTCTCTCTGTTGGTGGTTGTTTTTTTTTTTTTGTTTTTTTTTTTTGAGGAAATCAAGCAGGTGCAGTGTAGCTGGCAAACATCATGTGCTGCTGATCCATTTACAAAACCCAACGTTTGATCTTGTGTGTCATCTTTTATCCCCATCCTCCTCAAAAACGGAGCATTCGCATTCATGTTAAGTTTGTCCGCATCGATGCTGTTACCTTTCTTTTTTTCTGTTTTTTTTTTTTTTCACGTGTACGTGTGAGTGAACGCAGCCGCTCTGGGTTTATTCTTTGTCTTTTCTGCTGTGTCGCTTTTGTACGTGTTTGCCACAAACATGGCGGCCTGGGTGTGAAGAGAGAGTGTGGCCGCCAGGTGGCGTTCGTCGTGTGAGGAGGTTGTTTCGCCGATCTGGGTGTGTCTGCTGTCAGGTCACCGCGCAGCAAAACGCCATTTTCTGCTCAATATGTTTTGTTTTTCCTCAAAAGTATGCATTTTGACTGTCAGATTATGATAACGTGTGCATGTGCAAGTGTCTTGCAGGTGTCTCCCCCTGTTGGTAGGCGCTTATCATTACAACAGAATTCTTGTCTGTTGCAGGTGTGGAGAGCCATCAGCCCTTAAGCGTCCACCAGTCCAGGGAGAGACCCACCGTAAGTGCTGACATGCAGTCACACACAGATGATCTGGAATTTATTGCTTTTTTTTTTCCCGTTGCATGATGTACCTCAAATCAGTTTTGATGTCAGTATAAATGCACGTCAGTAAATATATCATCTTAAAGCTAACTAATGAGGCCAGAGGTGCTAGTTCTGTTTATTGTATCACGTTCGCATGAAATCCCGCCATTTTCCGTCTGTTTTTCCGTCTTCTGCATGCCTGCATTACTTTTGTTTTTTTCCGTGTGCATATATCCATTTTGTCTTGCATGCCTGCCTCTGTCCTCATGCCAGTCACGACAGAGAAAATCTGTGAGTATAGAAGTCAAGCACGGTCGTAGAAACGTGCGCCGTCGTGATATGACAAAGAGGCTCAGTCACGCAAATCTCTTTACATTCCAGTTCACGCCTCTTCTTTTCCATAGTGTGTGTTTCATCATGTCGTGTACACTTTGGCACACAAAAATCCCCTCCAGTCGGTAATTCCAAACATAAAATCAAAAAACAAGGACAGTATGTTGAAAATTGTCATGACAGTTTTCTTTTTTGCTTAAATATACTGTTTCATCATCATAACACACACAAACCTGAAGTTTTTCATATTTAAAATGAAACGATCCCGTTGTCGTATTTGCAGTCCTCTGAAATTGACTTTGAGAGTCTGGAAATTTTCAATAACCTTAAAACAACGTGATTTTATCCTCAAAAACCCGCATGAACCCTGAATACACAACAGGAACCTAGATGTCAACAACAGAACTTTGCTAAAAAAAAAATTAAAAAAAAAGATCCAATACTATGACAACAACATGCGATGTGCCTCTTCTTGTAAACCACAGACACACTCATCCCATCTCACTTCATCATTTCTCCCTCTTGTCTGTCACTTCTGCCCACCTGCCTGCTCATCATCCATCTCTCCTGCATGCTTTCCCGCCTCTCGTCGTGGCCGCGGTCCAGAGCCCAACTCGGGCCGTTCTCTTAAAGATGGCGGCGCAGCGTCGGGGGTCTAATAACCAGCCCCCCCGACCCGGCTCCGCTTGTAGCCTTAAGCGGAACCCCCAGTTGGAGGCGTTGATCAGTGAGACCCGCCCCTCCTCTGCATGCTCCCGCCCATCCCCTCTGTCAAACACATGGGCGGAGAAGGTAAAAATCACGGGCAGGGACCAAAAAAAGAAAGAAAAAATAATTGACGTGTGTGAAAATGTCAGATAGACAGCTACGGCCGGTCGCATGCCGCTTGGGATTGAGCTCTTGAGCGTGTGTGTGTGTGCGTGTGTTTGCATTCAGGAGAGAGCGTACCGCAGTCCAGAGAAGAGGTCATCCCTCCCCAGGCCAGCCAAGTCTCTGACACGCCACATCCCTGCTGCCGAACAGGAAGACAACAGCACCCCCTCCAGGCCAACCTGTAAGAATACGCACACGTTTTAAATAGTGTGTCTCCAAGCTGTTTTCCACATTAGCTCACCCTGCGGACTGCCACTTCTGCTTTTTTTACTAATGACTCTCCTCAATCACTTTGTCGCTTGTTATATTTAACTCCCGCCACCCCTCGATCTCCTACTCCTCCTCCTCTTCCTCCTCACCCGCCCCTCCCCTCCTTCTCTGGAAGCGTTCCGCACCGAGTCCAGAGGCGACAGCAGGTCTGGGAGAGCCCCTAGTATGGCAGGTAGAGCACCCAGTAGCTCCTGGTAGAAGCATCACCCCCTCCTCATCAACATCTACCTCTTAGTACATTATTTTCATGTAGATTTGTTCATCATATGCAAACCGTTATATTTTTCCGGCTTCTTTCTTTCGTCTTTTTTTGGCTCGGAAGCCGGCGGGACCCACACCGAGCTGCTGCCACCGTTTGTTCTTAATCTGGCCCGTTTGTCAGCCAAAATCGGTCGCGGCTCCGGTATCCCGGCAACAAGCATCACAAAGTGGATTCAGCTGCCTGCGTGTTTACATGCGCCATGTCAAACACACTTGTTTGTTTTTGCGGAAAAACCGCGCGCGCAAAAAAAAAAAAGGCCATCAGCAGAGCGCTGCCATGTGTGTTTGGTTTGCTTGTCACCATCATCAGCACCAGATGAAGGTTCACACGCAGAACCCATCTGTTGCTCCAGTGTTCCCTCCCGCAGTCTGTCTTCTTCTCCATCTCTTCTCGGAAGGATTCATGTCTCTCTCTTCCCCCCGCCGGTGTAATCCAGGAATCTCTCTGTCCCTCCACCCCTCAGGTACAGACTCCGCACGTTCCTGGTCAGTCCGCAGCGGCGCCTCCACCCCCGGCTCCTCCGCCGTCACGCCCGGCACCCCGCCCAGCTACTCGTGCCGCACCCCCGGCTCGCGCACCCCCGGCAGCCACACGCCCAAGTCCTTCAGCGTTCTCCAGGAGAAGAAGGTGGCGGTCATCCGAACCCCGCCCAAGTCGCCGTCCTCCGCCCAGCGGCAGCTGAAGGTCCTGAACCAGCCGCTGCCGGACCTCAAGAACGTCAAGTCCAAGATCGGCTCCACCGCCAACATCAAACACCAGCCGAAAGGCGGGCAGGTAACATGGCCGAGCTGGAGGGTGGGCTCCTTAATCGTGGAATCACACATGAGGGATAAAAAATCGTGCACAAAAGCGAAAATTAAACTATAGATAAATTCAGAAAGTGACAAGATTTCAGATGAGTTAAATCAGCGATATTTGTCATTCAAAAGAGTCCAATCGTTTTTGTCACTCGGGCAGGAAGCATCATGCATGAAGGAACAAATTTTATGTTTGAATTTGCAATTTTCTCTTTATTTGGAGAAGCAATTTTTTTTTACATTTTCCATGAGAGTTAGAACATGCAATTTAAATGCCAGCCTTAGACTGAGAATATGCTTATTGCTGTCCCAGAGTTTTTGAACCAGAGGAACAAATTTAAAGTGTAAAATTGTCCATGGAACAAAAGAACATGTTAAACTGTCATAATATTTCATGGTTTCTGGGTGATTTAGTCTTTGATCTTTCAAAATGCCCAGCAGTTGCCTCTTTCTGCCACATGGGGGAAGCAAAGTACAGAGTTTTAGTGCAGGGCATCAGCAAAAAAAAAATGTGTGCAAATCAAGACTCAAAAACAATATAACAATATAGTTCATTCAGATCATTTCTGTTCGATAAAACAGATATGTTACTTGATCTAAAGGTCGTTATTGTTAATGTAGATTGATGACAAGCATTCACATCCCTCATGAACTGTAATCATACAACCAAAACACGTTGCAGTTATTCCGTGATATGTTCAGATGCTGGTAAGAAAGTAGCAGGAAAACCTCAAAAAACAAAGCTGACAACCTTTTATTAATCACGTGTTTTTTTTTTTTGAGGTCTGTTTTCAAGCGCGTGGCTTTGAAATCGAGTCGCCGCCGCTGACACAAAGCAGATTTTGGATCCCGCTCGTCCTTCACTTCTGTTTATCTCTGTCTCTCTCTCTCGCTCCCTCTTTCTGTGTCAGTTCTGGAAATGATGCTGAAATCTCTCTCCCATCTTCACTTTCACCTCACTGTCGTCCCGCCTCTGAACGCCCGCCGTCACTGTCTGTCTGATGCTCTCTCGCCGTCTCTCTCTCTCTCTGTCTCCCTCTCTCTCTCTCTCTCCCTGTCTGCTGTCATCTCCGTCACTCTGGATCAGCCATCACCCACCGCCTCGGGCCTCCTCCCCTGACTTTCTCCTCCTCTTCCTCAAATACTCTTGGAAAAAAAAAAAAAGCAGGACACAAACAAGACCTCGGCCGCGCTGCAGATCATGTGGCCTTGTTCCCTAAAAAAAGACGCTTTTAAACGCGGTCTCCCAAGAATATTCCTGCCGAGGAGCAGCCAGCCTGCGGCGTCATTCGCGCCGGGGATCTGCTTTCGTCAGCGCGGCGCAGGATTCCGCCCCGAGCATTAATAATTGCGGGACTGCTGGACGACTTATTGAGAAATGGCATCAAGGATGCACACGCACAAGCACACACACACGCACAAAACGAGACGTATCGACTCACCTCGTTTCACCCAAACAGAGGCAGGTTTAGATCAGGTCTTGTGTGGCCGTCTTAAAAAACAATCAAGGAGCAAAAGAAATTTGGACACACACAGTTTTTTTTTAGACTATCACACAATTCAACATGCAATACTTCATCTTTAGTTCATTTTCTTTCCATGTTAATTTTTATGTTCCTTATAATAGATAATAGATCCATTTGACATCTTTTTTGAAACTAAATTGTAAAAACTAGCTCAGAAAAGCGGCTTTGACTTGCCGTCAGTTTGAGTCGGCCTCTCATGGCGCGACTCATGTCGACATATCTTACATATGCTTACGATTTTCTCCCGATCTTTTTTTGCTTTTCGGCTTTGCGGTTTATTATTTCTTCGGCAGTGTTAACACCGCTAGAGGTCAAGAGTTTTTTTTTCGCCGCCGCGTCAGAGAGAAGCGGTGGCGCTGCAGAGCCATCGTAGCTAAATTCTGATAAATCTCTGATGCGCCTGGGTTTGAATAGTAATCAAAGGAGCACCCCGGCGCTAAAATCTCATCTAAACTGGCAAGAAAAGAGTAGATGAAATAAGAGTCGATGAAATTAAATATTAAATCCAGACGTCTTGAATTGCTTCCTGTGAGTGTCCATTTGCAACTTGCGGCCTTCGAAAAAAGATTCAAACACTCTTCAACCGTCATTTATTCTCTTCACAGTTCATTTTTCCTAATCACCATGGCTTTTTTATTCAAATGGAGCTGAATTGCTACTTAGAAACTGATTGGCTGGAAGAGATGCAGCGGACTAATAGGCTCGCAGCGGAGGCAACCGTCGGGGTTTATGACTTCTGGAAGCGAAACTTTTCATTACCGCGGTGATAAACGAGAGAGAGGACGCGAGCTCGCGGTCATTTCGCGAGCTCATCTCTCTTCTTCGGGGCGGTGGGGGTCGGCGGGGGTGGGAAACGCGACATCTGGGTCCAAATATTTCATGAAGCCTGGCGACTGCGAGGCGCGTCGCCGGCGGCTTCGCCCTGACACACGCCGGAGCCGAATATGGGAAGGTGCTGAAATGGCGTCAGTCACGTTTAGTCATGAGTCCGTCAAAATTTGTCATAATTCAGTCCAAAAAAAATCGCCTCACTAAATATTTTTCGCTATCTGCAGAGACGACTAATGATATTTGTATTGCTCGTTTTATGTAATTCCAAAAAAGTTTGACTAACAAGGAAATATTTATGTTTTAGAGACATGCGATTGATAGACGGTTGATTTATTGTGCTGTCGTCCCTGCAGCACATCCGAAAGTATCAGCTTTACTCCTGCTGAATCTTTTCTTTGGCATTTTCTGTCCGTTCGTGTTGTTTCCCCAGTTATGATTCTCATTACTTTGTATTTTTCATGATTGCAGAACAACACAAAAATGTCGCACGAGGCAGGAATGCTTTCACTGGTCGCCTCAGGGTGTGTTCAGGCGTGAGCAGGCGGCTCTCTGATTGGTCAGAAGTCTCATCTCACTGCCATCAGCGCAATTAAAAAGTCTGGTCGCTTTTCTTTATGCAGTTTGTGACAAATGTCCCTGATCAACGCTGGCGTGTTTTATGCATTAAAACATAATACAAAGACCGTCCATTACAAGTACTGCCATGCGTTTTAGTTCATTGTGATAATTTGTAGTATATATTGTAATATTTAACGCTTGTTGTATATTCCCAAATAAATCAACTCAAATGCTATTTCAGTTAATCTCACTGAGATTGGAAATAGCCTCCTCTTCATGTGAGTGGGTCTTTGGGGAGGTCACACTCTCTGTTTTGAAATATTTTTTATGGCTTCAGCCAGATCACAATGGTTTCTGTGACCATTGTGTAACAGCGTAGCAGATCTCAGCCTTCCGTTGTCCGTGGTCATCCAGCCGGAAAAAGGTGCACTTGATAAGAGTCACCCCGCGGGCCAGTGAGATCATTCCTGCCTCTGCTGAACTGAGACTGCAGGTGGCGCTAAGTCACCCGACCCGACCCGACCCGGCCCCGGGCTCAGCTCGTCACCTGCCGCGGTTCAACCACACGCAGCTGTCTTTTTGTTTTTGCGAGCGCGACGCCTGCCCATGAGCCCCGGCAGCAGCAGCAGCAGCAGCCGCAGCAGCAGCAGCAGCAGCGCTTAGAAAGACATTCAGAGGCTCCGTGAATGCGCTTGTGACCCCGTGTGAAACATGAATGCACATTGATAAGTCATCGCTCTCTTTCTCCTGAACGACGCACATATAGAGGTTTTTTTTGTTTTGTTTTTTTTTTCTTTTTTTTTTTTGCGATTTCGTTGTAGGTACAAATTTTAAGCGAGAAGCTGGACTTCAGTCATGTTCAGTCAAAGTGCGGCTCCAAGGATAATCTGAAGCACACGGCCAAAGGAGGCAATGTATGTACGGCTTTTCTCTCTCTGCCTTTTATTTATTTCATTTTCCTTTTTGTTATTCTGTCTCTTTCCTCCCCTGTTTTATGACTGTCTCATGCCACGTGCCCATCTGTTTGTCTGCCACTGGCTCTTTTAAGTCAATTAAATGAAGGCTTTATCTCCAGGTTGCGCTATTACGTTTTTTTGGGGGGTTTTTTTTTAACACAAGATGCAAGTTCCCTCTTTCGTTTTTATTCCGTCCCTTCACTTAATATCTTTTGTCCAAATGGTGGATGTTGCAATTTGGAATTAAAGCCTTCAAAATATGCTTCTTGCCTCCCAGTTTAATACTGCGGGATTAGAAGAAGTGCAGCCTGAGCGCTCATCCCGCCGTCAAAACTCAAGCCTCCGTTTGTGGTCTGGATGAGCTAAAGCAGCGATGCTCCAGAGACACAGTGATAGGTCGTGGATTTGAAAATTGGGGCACTGGATTATATTCTGCAGGAATGGAAGGGGCGGGGCTTTTAAAGCTCACCCCTTCCTGTTTGCGTGTTTGTGTTTTTTTTCTTTTTTCTTTTTCTTTTTTTTAAAAAAAAGGCACTTTTTCATTCCCAGGTGATGATTCCAAGTGTTAAACTGGACTTCAGCCACGTTCAGGCTAAATGTGGCTCGCTGAACAAGATGCAGCACACCGCCGGCGGAGGGAACGTGAGTGGCCCTTTAATTAATGACATATATCTTCATTTACTCATATTTGTCTGAGGCACAACACCCAGTATCTCTGCCTCTTGTAAACACCTCCGCGGTATCTCCGAGTGTGTGTGTACTTACACTAATTCACATCACCTACGGACAATAAAGTTTAATTGAAACAGCTGCTCCCTGGAGCGCCACACACTCGGCGCTTGTTTGATGTCTGTGTTTTCGAGGTAAGCCGTCTCCAGGGAAACGGCATCAGCGTCTCCTGAGTCTCTTTTGTAGTTGATTGATTGAGCTGATCTGCAGCGCTTTAGAAGTCATAATTTTAGTTCATAGTTTCATTTCGGGCAACTCTTCAAGATGTCTTAAAAAAAAGGGAAATAAAAGGTCAAATAAGTCTTCTTTTTTTTTTTTTTTTCAAGCAAACGCGGTGACTCATGTTCACATGTTCATCCACAGATTCAAATCCAGACCAAGAAGATGGACCTGAGCCACATCACCGCCAAATGTGGCTCCATGTCCAACATCCACCACAAACCAGGTTTTTTTTTTTAATTAAAAAAAAAAAAAGTATTTTGTAGTATTTTGCGCACAAATTTTTTTGATTCAGCTTAAACATTTTTGGCTGTTTGGTGATTCAGAACGTAAAACCGCAATGACCATAAAGGAAATTGACAGCTATTTTAATAACTGATCATTTTGATTGATTTGAAAATGAAAATGTTGGAATACAAAATTCCTGTTTTTTATTTCCTCCTCAGTGATCATAAACTGAACATTTTGAACAGTTTTCACATTTCCCTGACATTTTATAGACCAAATATTAATGGAGAAATATTATTGTCCTACAATATTTCTGTTTTCAGAGATTTAAAATTGAATTATTACTGGTCTCATACACTGCATTCTCTTCAACCCCATTTCTTTTTAATACTGCTATCAAAGGTAAACTGTAATTCATTGTATCACACAACAACTTCCGGTATATTTTCATGCACTTGCAATTGTTTATATATTCTTTTTATCAATATGCAATAGCACAGGGGAAACCATAAAAAAAGGATGCAAAAAGCATGATTCTCGCAGACACTGATTATGAAATGATTAATATGTCATTATCATTTTGCTATTAGTAGCAGTTTATTTCGAACCCGTAAACGGAAAAGGCAATAAAGAGAAAATCATTATCAAACAGCACTAAAAGTACATACGCACAAACCGAAAGCCAACAACAACAAAAAAATCACAAAGTCATATCACATTTGACACATATTTACTGAAAATAAAAAAAACATGTCCAAAAAGGAGTAGGAAGAAGTATAAAACCTATTTACTCCTCCCGCTTGCTCATATGACTCTGCATTTCTGACCTGATGCACTTTCAGCCAAATCCAAGTAATTGGCGTCAGAGATGAAATTCTGAGTCATTATAGACGCCGGCGCGTGGTGATTTTCAAATCATGATGTATTTGAATTAATTGCCTCCTCATATTCAGCATCGCGATTGAACGCAAAAATGGTTTTAACGCGATACACACGGTTTGTTTCACTCCATTTTCTTCAGCTGTCTGATTTCACTGATGCACGAATAGCGGCTGCATTAGATGAACATAACTTGCAAATATCCTGATTATTATTTCAACCATATTGTTCAGCAATGTCATGGAATAGTGTCTTTTTTTTGTGCACTGCATGTGTCGAGTTATTTGCCCTGAGCATTGCTTGAGAGGCACACTGGCCCGCAGGCGAGTGATGCCCTGTGGCTTTTTGCCGCTTTCCCGCTGTCCTCTTCCCAGGAGGAGGACATGTGCGAATTGAGAACGTGAAGCTGGACTTTAAAGAGAAGGCTCAAGCCAAGGTCGGCTCCCTGGACAACGCCAGCCACACACCCGGCGGGGGAAACATCATGGTAAAAAGACGCCAACTATGTCACGATGTCTTCTAAAGGTTGGAAAATCCCTCACTTGAATAAAAACCCGTCTCCCCCACCCACCAGATTGAGAGCCACAAGCTGAGCTTCCGGGAATCGGCCAAAGCCCGGGTGGACCACGGCGCGGAGATCGTGGTCACCCACTCCCCCGGGGTGGGAGGCACGGGAGGCACCTCCCCTCACCTGTCCTCGGCTGGCAGCATCAACCTCCTGGAGTCGCCCCAGCTCTCCACACTGGCCCAGGACGTCACTGCTGCCCTGGCCAAGCAGGGCTTATGAGCCGCCTTCCTTCGCTCCGGATATCCCCTCTAACCCTAAATGGAAAAAAAAAAAAGAAAAAGAAAGGAAAAACAAATCTCCCACCGTTACTCCTCTTCCCATCACTCACTCATCCCATGCTCCTTCACCGCAGCGTGACTCCCCCCCCCCCCCCCCCCCCCCCCCCCCCCCCCCCCCCG
>CAAKHG010022651.1:0-10397 GCA_901007715.1 Dactylopterus volitans
TTTTGCTGTCACTGCCGTCGAATGCCTAGAATTAATATTCCAGCACAACATCGAGCCTGAAGAATCTAAATATTTACATGAGTTACATGAGAAAAAATGAACTAAGGACACATAATGAAGGCATGTACATATGTTTACGCATACTTGAGATAAATTGCAGGAATGTGATTTTTCACTGCTTTTTTATTTTATTTTTGTTGTTTGCTTTTGGTATAAATACATAAAATAGTAAAAAAAAAAAGTACATTACAATTGCTTAATATATGTTAGATATTTATGTAGTATGTATCATATTATATATTTATATGGATAGTTATACATTTTTATGTGTGTAGTGTGTGTGTGTATGTATGTGTATATATATATATATATATATATATATAAATTATATTTGCTACATATTTATATGGATGTTATGTAGTCTATGTATATTATATATTTATATGGATATTTGTAGTATATAGGTATATATATATTGTATAGAATAGGCATGTTTATGTGGTATTTATACAGACTATATATTTATATGGATGCAACATTGTGTATATATATTACAAATTTATATGAATATTTCTCTATATAATATTAGCAATAAGTTCAAATCATATGGCTAAAAAGGGGCAGGATGAAAAAAAAAGTATATACTTCTTCCTACTCCTTTTTTGAACTTATGTGTACACAGTGAGTTAATGTTACTGTTTATTTTTATGCTTATTTATTTTTACACATGTTCGAAATAAATTCATTCATTTTTTTTGTTTTTGTTTGATATATTTGACAAAGGGGCGGATTTAATAAGTTTATTCTTCTCGCTGAATTTTGTGCTATTTTAAATTGTTCTTTTCTTTTTTTTGACAAATAATGAAATAAATGATCTAAACGAAGCCTAAACTCATTAGTCTTTCATACGCATCTGACTTTATGAATCAAATATGGATTTAGAGTTTGAGCAACAGTCGCCCGCCCGCTCGCGTTCTGGTTAAAACCAGCTGAGGTTTTCCATCTCCACGTCTATGGAGGCGGAGCTTGGTGTGGCCACGCCTCTTCCCGCTCCAGGAGCTGCTAAAACTTTGGGCTCCGATCGTTGCTCCTTTGGTACGGACGATCGCGGGGAAACGGTGACGGATGACGCCACCGACTCGGAGCGGCGGCGTGCGTGCGTGCGTGCGTGCGGTCGCCATTTTCAGAGCGGGGGAGACGGAGGGAAGGCGAGGGCGGCGGCTCCAATCGCGATGGTCAGATCGAAGCGTGGCAACGGCGAAGGGCGGGAGGGAGGATGACGAATGACCCGCCTCTGATTGGCTGGCCGGGCGGGTGTGGTGGGGGGGTCGAACTACAAGGACCTTTTAGTCTCGTCTGATTGGCTTAATTGTCTTTGGCTGCCCGTGCCGAGTGAAGGATGGTTATTGGATAACAGGAGGCAAATTGTTTTGATTAAAAAGCAGCAATCATCGGTGACAGGGAGGCGCCGAGGTGTGTGACTTTAATCCCTGCGCCGGTCAGCCATAACATTACGACCACCGTAGAGTATAATACAACAGCCCTGCAACAAATCCTCACCGTCAGGAGGGGTTTTATGTTGCATTGCGATTGAATGTGTGTGAGAGAGGTGCTGACATATTTGAATGTTTGTCATTGGGGCTGTAAATTTAAATTAAAAAATGATTGCACATCTGTTGCATTATATTCCATAATAGGCACGTCGTGGTTTTAATGTTAATGCATCTGGATTTACTCGTCAAACTCGACTAAAAAACTGAATTTGGTGAGCGGTGGCCTCTTGCGTCACCGCTCCTTGAATATTCTATATCTGCCCTGTAAAGCACTTTAATTTCTCTAATTTACAGTCGACTAAAAACCAAAAACCTCCAGCTTCCACCCGGTGGCAGATAGCAAGCCCGTCGTCCCTCCAGACATCGGCCGTGTGGAGTTCCAACACCTCTCAGCAAGAGCTTGAGGAGCGGGAGGACGGGAAAAAAAAGTGACCTTTCAGCCAGTAACGATCTCAGGCTAAATTAGCCTGGATGGTGGGCGCGACTGTGAGACCCCGCCAGCACCTCCTGACTGCTAATGCTACTGTGAATGTTTGGAATGGGAGAAAACACGTCAACGTCGGTCCGTCGGCGCGGCGTTCCAGCCAGGCTGGAGCCTCTGATGAACCCCTAAATCAGCGGGAGGGAGGGTTTAGCTGTTTTTAAATGTGGAATTCATGTGGGGAAACAATGTAACACTAGTAAAAATTAAAAAAAAGAGAGAGAGAGGGAGAGATATCAGGATCATTCGGAAAGAAGAAAAGAAGAGTAAAGATGGAGCCCTTTAATTTAATCTACTTCAGATTTGAGTTCTACGGATGAGGATTAGGCCCGCTGAAGAAAAAAATATATAATTCTGAGGAAAAAAAGTCAGAATTCTGACATAAATCTCAGAATTCTGACTTTTTTTCAGAAATGGAAAATAAATAAATAAATACACCTGGAAATATTTTCTTTTTTGGATTCCGAAAAAAGTCAGAATTCTGTGACTGAAGTCAGAAGTCTGACTTCTTTCAGAAATGAAAAAAAAAATCCTCCCGAATTTTCTTTTTTAAGGTATCAGAAAAAAACAACAAAAAAAGTCCTGATGAAACTTTCTTTTTCAACAAAGAAAAAAAATCTTTTTTTAAAGTATAGAATTCTGACTTTTTTCAGAAATGGAAAAAAATAAATAAATTCACCCGAAGGAAAAAAAAATTTGGTTTCCGAAAAAAGTCAGAATTCTGAGATTAAAGTCAGAATTCTGTTTTCTTTTTTCAGAAATGAAAAAAAAATTTGTTTTTTTTTGGTTACGTGTTTTTTTCCCTCTGGGGAGGGAGTTGTGATCCGCAAGCATGCGATAAACACACACACACACACACACACGCACGCACGTGCACACACACCTGTCATGGTGGAGCGGTTGCTCTCCTCCTGCTTGAGGATCTGGCTGCAGTCCTCCTGAGCCTTCATGTGCTGGACCACCACAGCGCAGTCCGAGTGGATGGCGTCCGCCTGCAGAGGAGCCACACGTCAGCCGGCCGGCCGGCCAATGGGAGCGGGTCACACAAAAACTACAATTTCTTAAAATGTTTAAAGGGGTAAATCAGAATTTTTTTTTGATGACATCATGTCAAAAACAAGTTTTTTGAGAAATTCCTGGAATATGAAACGATAACAGCTCGTCATTATGAAGATATCGCAACGCCCCCCTCCCTGTTTTTTTTTTTTTTAAAGCATCAAACAACAAATTAAAACTGAACTTACCAGAAAAATGAACCCTTGAGCAAATGTCAGTGTGATAAAATGAAAATACAAACAAACAAATGATATGGGGTTGATATTTTAGATGGGAGGAGGCGGGGCTTGACACGGATACTGCAGCCAGCCACCAGGGGGAGATGGAGATTCTTTTTGGCTTCACTCTTGGTTTGCTTTTTCTCTCGGCTCAGCGATTTCTCTAACTATTGAAAAATCGGTGGTTCAAGTCCTCAAGGGATTAAAGTCCATTTGTGTCTCCATACACGCGAGTGCTTCGCCTCCAGCGACAGAGCCGTGAGGTGGGAGTGGCCTAAGTCCCGACATCCTCCGCCGAGGCTGCTCCGCCTTTCACTTTCTGCGTGAGGAGGAGGAGGAGGATGATGAAGACGCGACGCCAGCAGACACGTTCCGGGCCTGCGGCGGCTGTGACGCCCTTCAGGAGCTCGCATCCCTCTTCGGGTGACTCCATTTTAATCTGAACTCCTCCCACTAGGGGGGGGAAACGCGAGTCGACACGCGATGCCGCCGTCGCCGCGGAGTGGCTGTGTCGGTGAGGTGCGACGCCGGGCAGATGGAGGCTCCGCGGGGGAGCGAGGCGTTTTTAGACCCGCCCCTGGCGCCGCGCCGCCGCGCCCCACGATCCACGCCTGCCGCCAGCGGACGCCTGGTCTAAACCTTTCAGGTGTCGCGTTTTTGTGGTTTCTGTTTGTCACTCAGGAGTTAGATTTTGAGATGAGGTATATCGGAGCGGACAGACGCCCGGCGGGAGAGGAAACTGTAATGTGCTTCAGTTACTTTGAATCAAAGAGTCTCCAAAATGCCTTTTTGTTGTCAGATCTGAACTCTGACTAGTTAAGATTAAATGCTGCGGTACTAATAAACCCAGCAGACACACACACACACACACACACACACACACACACACACACACACACACACACACTGATCAGCCATAAGATTACGACCGCCGCGTGTCCACCATAGAGTATAATACAACAGCCCTGCAATCAGTTCTCCCTTCAGGAGGAGTTTTATGTTGGATTGTGATTGAATGTGTGTGAGAGAGGTGTTGACATGTTTGAATGGTTGTTATTGGCACAGGCGTCCCTAATATTTCCGCCTCCCAGTGTAACCCAGTACAGTCCAACAGCGTCACAAACTACAGTCCCAATAACAATCATTCAAACATGTCAACACCTCTCTCACACATTCAATCACAATCCAACATAAAACTTGAGTGATTGCAGGGCTGTTGTATTATACTCTATGGTGGACACGCGGTGGTCGTAATGTTATGGAACAACTAAACATCAGGCAGAAACTTTCTACTTTTTTTGTGCTTAAATCTGTGTTGCTCACTAGCAGTACTACTGCACGTGAAAAAAAAAAACGCAAAGATGGCGCCTTTCAAAGTAGAGCGGCTTTCGGTTCAGCTGGAGCAGCCTAAAAAAAAAAAAGGTCCTCAGGAAATGCTCCAGGAAAGGTGAGAGGTCAAGCAGATCTGACCTCCTCACCGGCAGCCACGAGTCTGTCGCTCTTTTCCTGTCAAGATTTTCTCAACAGATTCTGGTACTTCGGACCATACTGATCAAAATAAGATTTTTGCGCCTTCTTGAAATTTGTCCAGAATCCAAGATGACCATCAAAAATCCGAGATAGCCCCCAGGATACCTAAAATTGGTCCTCTGTGGGAGGAAATTCTTCAAAGATCTGTTTTTTTTGGGGCCTAATTTGGTGATTTATGGTGAGAGAAATAAGATTCTGTGGCTTACAAGTCATTAACCGTCATTTTCATCATGCAAATCCAAGATGGCCGCCGGACGTGGCCACCTAAACTACAAAGTGTCATATCTCCTGTTTTAGAACGAGACTACAGCCGTAATTCTGGTGTCTACTCATAGGTTTTCATGGTCAAGGAACCATTTTTGCAGGTGTTTTGCAAATCTGACCATTTGGTCAATCAGAAAATCCAAAATGGCCACCAAAGGTGGCGCCCCACCATGGAAAAATGGTCTTGGACTTGCTCTGAAGCTGATGTGCCAAAGTTGTGTGATCAAGGGACAGAGTTTGGTGAACTAAATGATAATAATAATACATTTTTTTGTTACATGGTGCCTTTCAGGTCACCGAAGGCCACCTGACAAAAATAAATCAATAAAAAAATAAAATAAAATAAAAATGTAAAATATTTTAAAAGTAGAAATAGAATAGCTGGGTCTTCAGTGCTTTTTTGAATTTTGAGTTCCATAATTTAGGAGCAGTACAGGAGAAAGTTGTGGCTCCCGTTGTGGTCAGTGAGATCTTTGGTTGGACCAGTAATCCTGCGTTTGATGAGCGTAAAGAGTGTGATGGTATGCATCTCAACTGGTTCAAATAATATTCTTTAAAAAAAAAAAAAAAAGAGGCACATGTTTTGTTTTCCTTGCTCCTTCCCAACTTCCATCCATCTCCGGCCGCTGACGTTAACGCCGCTGCCTCGGACAGCAAATCCAGGCTTTTCTAATGAATCAGTTTATTGCATTACGCATGCTGACGCCGCGGATGGGACCTAAACGGCAGCGTGACTGATGGCCGAGGCTCCTCCTCCGCCTTCCCGAGCGCTCCGTCATAATGCCCCTCCTCGTCTATTTCAGGCATCATCGGATACAACCTGTCACGCCGACGTCGAGCGGGAATTTGCTGCGAAAAAGGGACGAATGCTCTTCGCAGCGCCGTCGATGTCGTCGCCCGTGCAGCCGCGGCAGCGCTGCGAGTCTACACATCCAGGAGGTCTGGCGTCTGGGCGGGTCTGGCAGCGCGGCCTCGCCGTGACACTGCGCAGACGCCGGCGCGGCCAGGTTTATGGAACAAAGCCCCGCCTCGCGTAAACAAGATAGCGCGCTCGCGGGAGTGAGCGGCCGCCGCACGATATGACAGTTTGGAGGAATGTGATGAGCCGCAGGCGCTTCGTAGTTGCTGAAATAACGAAGCGACCGGTGCAGCCGCGGCGCCTGAGTGTCGGCCGCTTACGTGGAGGCGGCGCCGCTTGAAGGCGGTTAGCGAGCGCCGTGAGCGTGAGCGACGGAGGTGGTTCGGCTGCGCGTGCCTGACCTGCGACCTATCCGGGTTAGGCCCCGCCTCTGGCCCGCCTTCCCCCGCCGCCCTCTACGGATCAGCGCTTACAAATAATGGATGAAAAATGGACAAAGGATAAGCTATCACCGGGCCACTAGAGTACACACGTGTGTGTGTGTGTGCTGATGATGACACACAGCAGAACTGAATCCCACCGTTTTTTTTTTTACCCCGCGCACATAAAGTCCTCTCATTGTGATTCTTCTTGATGTTGCAATGCATGCTGGTAAATTTGGAGTGAGGATTTTTTTTGCGCAACAAAAATAAAACTTGGCCGCCTTCATTTTGGACGGAACGCGGCCAGCTCGCTGCTCCGCGAGGCGAGAGCGGCGGCCGACGTCGGACGGGACCACCGCCTCCTTATGAAATTCCATGATTAATAATTTAATTTATTGCAACCAAATTTCAGTTCATTTTTTCCCCCAGAAAAATATTTTAAGTGCAAATTTGAGGTCCTTTATGAGCGTCTTCATTTCATGCCATTTCTCGCCACGTTTCAGAGGGAATCTCAGAGATATGAAGGAAAATATGATATCACGTCCTCGTTTATTTAAATATGCCGTCGGCGCGTTAACGATTTGGAATCCCGGCGTTTCACTCCGGCTACGCCGAAGCAAAGCAGCATGTGATGCGAATTCATGTCGTCAATATAGTAGAGGTGTGACGGTTTAGAACCGAACCGCTAAACCGCGGTTTAGAGGAGTTCGATTTAGTGGCTCGTTTTCTCGTCTTGAACCGCGGTTTGGTCGTGCATGTCAAAATTACGAGGAGCGCTTGAACGCAGCGTAACCTCTCACACGTGTTGATGGCGGACAAACCTGAACTAGCGGCTAGTGACCCTCCGGCGGCTCTTCGCTCGTCCGTATGGAGCCATTTTGGATTTCCAGGTGAGACCACAGAGGCTGGTGGTTGCGTTGTTAGCAAGACGCAAGTTATTTGTCGTTTGTGTTCAGTGAAACCGTCTGTGGGAGCGAGGGGGTGACGCCTCAGACATGCTAGCGCGTATGAAGAGACATCACGCCGACAGAGACCTCGCTCAGCCCGGCGCAGCAGCCACGAGCCCACGACAGCAGCCAGACCTTCACCAAGCCTTCAAAATGGAACTTGGTCCCAAATCAGAGCGAGCAGAAGCAATTTTTTTAGTATTCTCTGATAACTGAGATTAATAGAAATTACCTTATTATTGAGGACTGGTATGTAACTGAGTCGTGTACGTGTGCTAAATATTGCAATAAAATTGAGACATTTTGTCAAAGGTGTCAAAAACAAAAATATCGGTGTAGTTCTTCTTTCATTTTCAAATGTTTAAACCGAATTGAAGTTTGAACCGAACCGCAACTTAAAAACCGAAAATTGAACGGAACCGCAGGCATGGTGAACCGTTGCACCCCTGCAACATAGTGTACTTGTTTTGTTTTTTTGCTAGATAAATATCAGTAAAGTCAAGAGTCTGGGGGACAGTTTTCATTTTTCAATGAAAATGAACCGCTGAAACACCCTTCAAATAAAGGTTGCGTTTCATCCCCAAGTTAAAGGGATAGTTCACCCAAAAATGAAAGTTATTATCCTCAAGTATGGAAAAAAAAAATACAGATAACATGCCTCCATACTTCTGCTGCCGTGTCCCCGAGAGATGAATGCAGCTGTTATGTCACGCGCTCACGGTCACGTACGCAGCGTGTGGGTGTTGTGCCCTTATCATGGTTTTTATCTGTTTTTTTTTTCTTTTTCCCACGTTTGAAGAAGCGGCCTCCACGTACTCGAGTGGCATTGTATTCAGAATTTCGCCGCATCGCTGTTTAACCCTGAAACTCCGGCGGTTGATTTGTGGACTCAAGACGCCTCGCCGGCCTCCTCCGTCTGCATGGCGGCGGCTGGATAATGAGCGAATTTATTTTTGGGAGAGCCATTCTGCCAACATCCATTCAGTCCGGCTAAGTGTGGCGGGTCGTTGAGAAGCATCGTGACGTCGTGTGAAAATAAAAAAAATAAAAAAGGGGGGGAGGGTTTAACGGGCTCCCTCGTATCCTCTCCAGGATCAGGACAAGCTAAATCACAGCAGCTCGGTTCACACTGATGACAGTGCCCATGGGATTATTGCATATTATATATATATATATATATATATATATAATGTAGATATATATGTAGATATGTATGGACCTGTGGTAGACCTTGGCTGTGCCTTTAACCAGGATGATAAAGGTTCTGTTACCAGGATCAGAGGCAGGCTGCATTAAAAACATCAGAATCACCTCCTTATGCATGTATACAGCCATCAGCCATAACATTACGACCACCTGCGTGTCCACCATAGAGTATAATACAACACATCAGCCATAACATTACGACCGCCGCGTGTCCACCATAGAGTATAATACAACAGCCCTGCAGTCAGTTCCCCCATCAGGAGGAGTTTCATGTTGGATTGTGATTGAATGTGTTTGAGAGAGGTGTTGACATGTTTGAATGATTGTTATTGGGACTGTAGTTTGTGATGCTGGACTGTGTTGGGTTACAGTGAGAGGGGTCCCTAATATTTTGGTCACCCCACTCCCAATTGCAATCATCCAAATACGTCAACACCTCCCTCGAATGAATTAAATCAAAATTTAACATAAAACTCCTTGTGGAGGGAGAATTGATTGCAGGGGTGTTATACTATATTCTGTGGTGAACATGCAGTGGTCATAATGTTATGGCTGATCGGTGTGTGTACTGTGAATGTGCCAGAATTGGCGGCGGCATCACAAAACCGACCGCAGAATGAATGTGAACAAAAAAAAAAAAATAAAATAAAAATAAATCGGCGCTCTCTATGTGACTCCGCAGCCTGGAGCGGCAGCGCCGAGCCGAGAGCGTCCGGTGTTAATGGAGCCACGGGAGACGCGGCTCAGATACGTTTTCATCTCGCTGCCGTCACAAACGAGCGTGAAGGCAGAAGCCTGGGAACGCCACCACGTGTAAAAAAGAAAAAGAGAAAAAAAAGGACCCTGCGTCTTTTCATCCCAAAGATTTGAAAATGCTCTTTTTTAGAAAAGGCCTGGGCGGCGGGCGCCTGCGAGGGGACACTCACGCGCACCAACACCGCGATGACGCATGAAGGTGAGAGAAAAGCCAAAAAAAAAACACAGGTTGGGTTATTTCCAAATGAAAAAAATGATAAATTCTGGCTGACCGGGACGCAGCGACCGAGCCAAACGTGGCTAAGAGGCAGGGAAACGACATCCAAGATGACGGTTTTAATATCTGTGACAGAGTGAGAGGACGGTCGCCCGGATCCAATACAATGACCAAGTTTTAGGACATGAAGATAAAAGTTAATAAAACGCGCAAACAAGCACTCTGATGAGCATTCAACAGGCCACTTTTGCATAATAAAGCTTCATTCTCGAGTGTCCTCGAACTCATAAATCATTATTCGTGCATATCTCAGCCACATGCAGACAATTCGGTTGAGTTCAAGGATTTCAGGGGTAAAAAAACAAACAAACAAAAAAGAAACAAAACTTGACTAATTCCGCCCCTGAACGCGCCCGCGGACCCCCGGTGTGCCTCAGAATACGGCGCCCCGCGAGGGTTAAAAGGTCAGAGCGAGCGCGGGACTCACCGTCTCCCAGCCCGCCAGCAGCAGCAGCAGCAGCGGCAGCGGCAGCCGCGGCGCCGCCGGCCGCCTGGAGCTCGAGCTTCGCGGGCAGGTGAGGCTCCGGCGCGGGGGCATGGTCCGCGGTTCCTGGCTGAGGACGCCCTCGATTTGGCCTCTTGTCGGTTCTCTCTCCGGATGTCCGGCGTGCGTTCGTGATCGAAATCCGGGGCTCGACTGCGCCAGACGGGGCGCGCTCCTCCTTGAAGAGGCAGACGGAGCGGCGCGTAAAGACGCAGCGGCGGCGGCAGCGCAGATGCGCGCTGGCGGGCTGAGCGCGCAGAGGAGTCCTCGCGGTATCAGCGCCCGTCATCCAGCGAGCGCAAAAAAAAAAATAAAAAAAAATACGCGTGAACGCATACGTGAAT
>CAAKHG010022654.1:8852-39035 GCA_901007715.1 Dactylopterus volitans
TCACCCCTGTCTGCCTCCTCGTCTCTCGCAGTAGGCCTGGTACTCTGTTAGTCGCCATGTCGTTGGTATGCTTTTCTTTAGCTGCTATATAGCCGTTTCCTCTTTGAGGACAAAAAACATCAATTTCCGGAAAAATTCTGGAGTGGCAATAGAGTTTTTTTATTTGACATATGATTATGAAGTAATGTAATAATGTCTCCAGGTACACAATCCCCCAGGAAATTGAAGCTTCCATTTATAAGCACACAAGAAGTGCGTCTGCCATTGTGCAACTGCATCATCACCACCTATTTCTGTGTATTCTACATTCAGCCAGGTGCATACAGCCATGTACTAATGTTAAGGAGGAGAACCTAGGGTCAACGTTCCCCTTATGAATAAGCATCTACTACAGTTTCCAAGGTGCAGTTTTCATCTTGCAAAATCATAAAATATCAGGATGCCAAACCAGTTAGCTTCTCTCTATACTTACTAAAGAAATTCAGCTTCCATATCTCCATTACAGACTAAAGCCACACTGGAGGAATATATTAGGACCAAAGTATTAGGGACACCTCCGAGTGTAGCCCAGTATAGTGCAGCAGCATCACAAATTAAAGTCCTATTAAAAATCATTAGAGTATGTTAATACCTCTCTACAAGAGATTCAATAGAAATTCAACATGAAATTCCTCCCCAAGGGAGAACTTATTGCAGGGCTGTTGTGTTACATTCTATGATAAAAATGCAGTGCTCATAATGTTGCGACTGATTGGTGTATAACATCATGGAAGGGTAAATGGACGATGGTGATATCAGGGACAACCCCAACATGTACTTAGTTTGGATGGAACCAAGTGGTTGGAGACCATTGCCGTTCACTCCTCCACGGGCAGGCCGGACCATCGTTGAACTTTTGGCTGCTTGTACGTGTGGAGGAAACTGTGGAGAAGGCACGGAAGAGCAGGCTCCGTAACAAAAAAAAAAAAAAGAAGCGCTTGTGAATGTGTTGTAGAATTCGATCTTTGCTATCAAGCAGTAGTCAAAGTTGAATTATGCTCATGTTGGATAGCATCGTTGAATTGAATCATGCTGCATGTTGTTCTCCTCCTTGCAGCCGCTGTAATATCAGAGTTAACGACCCAAAGGAGGAGGCCTCTTGAACCCCGCACGCATGCACGGGTATCTGGAGACCAGCTTCAGGCATCCCACATGCCATTCGCCGTTTTATAAGGTTCCGTTGCGACCCGCCGACTAACTTCGGCTGAGCAGCGTTACGAGGGAGTGAGCATCGCCTTCACACATCACACGCGTGTTGTCGGCAGCTGCCAGGCTCTGATGTTCATAGCGGGCCTCTAATGTTCATAAGGGACTATCACTTTGCTGTAAATGAGAAATGTATTTGTCTTCAGTTTTCTAAGCAGCCCCCCCCCCCCCCACCCCTCCATCATCCCCCTCCTTCCTCTCTTTCATCCCTCATGTCATTATTATCTTCCCTTGCAGCAGAAGGCCCCAGTTATCCTCTCTGGCTAATCAGCATCCCTTCTGACCCTCTTGTTTACCTGTCCCTCCTTTCTGGGGGGGCTGACGGAGGTTTGTAATGATTTTTCCCCTCTTGAGGCTGCTGCTCTCAAATCCCCCTTCTCCTCTTTGTTGTGGGCAACCTGCTTGGGGAGGGAGGCTGGGTGGGGGGTGGGGGGGGGCTCCAGCTTTTCCACCACATGTGGTAAACAAACAAACAATTACTGCCCCGATGACCATTTACATAACAGTAACAGAGGGATTACTTCACTTGCAGTTTTGTACTTCTTTTTCTTCTTGTTCTTCTTTTTTTTTTTTAAGCTGTCTCATTGAGAAAAAAAAAAACACGTCCAAATGCCAAGTTGATTTTTTTTTTTTCTCTCTCTCTCTCTTCTCTCTTCAAGACTGGTAATTTGAAGCATACGCACGGCTATGAACAAAGACAACTATGTTCTCCTCTGCTGCACCGACTTCCCAATCATCACCGCTAAAGACGCCGCCTCATTTCCTCATTTATTTCTGTATTAGCCAATCTGATGAAAGGCAGGGGTTGCTGCCTCCAAATGTGAGAAGATCGCCGGTGGTTTTTCTGCACTGTAATCAATACATATTCACATGCCTGGGTTTAATCAAGCTTGCAGTATCGCTTTTAAAACTAACAGGCTTCCTGTGTAGTAGATGGAGTTCATTTTAATCTCCGTTGGCAATCAGAAACCTGCCAGACATTATTTGAGTAGTGTCTGTTGTAATATTTGTTACGTTTCTCTGCTGTGCTGCTAATGAATGGGTAAAATTTTGGATTCTGCGGCGTGCCATGTTTCACCCCCCTACCCCCATCAGATCTGTTCTCATTCAAAGCGCATTTGCATGAAAAATGCAAATTCTGTTCATTTGCTATGCTGCATTTAAGCCCTCGACGTTCATAAATAATCATTTGTTTCTTCATCACATTTAATGGAGCGGAGCCTGCATGCCAGTTAAGCACTCACGTGACGTCCTCCGCAAATAACATGGCAGCTAAATTTCTCATTGGCAATTCTGGAGGCGAGATTTTGCAACTGTTGCGCAGACAGGAGGCAAAAGAGGAAAAAAAAAAATCGCTTGACTATAAAGTTCTCTCACGCTGCTTTTTAGGACGGCTCCGTGGGTGGAGGCTTACGTGTGATCCGGGCTTCTCGCCGCCGTTTGTCGTTATTAAGTGGGCCTCACGTGTGCCTCCACGCTGGAAGCCGACGCTCGGCTGTATCGGCTGCATGTGGCCGCGCGCTGTGGGAATTATTCTCTGTAATTTTGTTTGAGGTAGGGAGGTCTCATGTTGCTGCTCGGCGCTGCGTACCAGTGTTGCATGTTAGCTTTAGAGGGGTAAACATTACTGTTGGCTTGCACAAAAGCCATTCAGATTCTCAAGAATTCAGCCCGGTCGCTCCCGTCAAGGCTTTAACTCTTTATTGTATCGACATGCATTTTCGTTTGGGACTCTGCATTTAAAGTAATACTGCCAACCATCTTCACCTAAATGGATGCCTGTTGCACAATGGTGATTGAGTCCACTGACCCTTGCATTTCCAGTAAACACAGACTGAAGGAGCTGGGTGTCTACGGCAACAATCGCTGGGGAAAAAAACAGTGTATTAAGTTCCTGCGATTGCAGTTTTCCCACATTTTCACTGTCACAGCACAAGCTGACTTTTATTTTGAAGTTCTGTCTTTTTTTCTTTTTCTTTTTAAATAGTAGGTTAGTTGCAAGCAATGCATGGAAAACAAGAGGGGGGATGAAGAAGGGCTGCTACTTGAACTTCTCAGCGGGCTAATAACTTCTTCTTTTGTGGCGCAGGGTTGTTCGGGCGGTCGGAGTGCCTTGAAAAGGCCGCGAGCTCGACCGAAAACGACGTAGGAAACCGCGCTTTGCTAAGGGTGTTGCCCTATCAATGTCGGACGTAAATCGCGTTGATTGTAACTTTAATGAGGTCTCGTCATACAGTTGCATTTGCAGACTGAATACGTGGCAGATGTTCGGACGGTGCAAAGAGCCTTACATGAGGATGTCTATGTAGCTACGGTGGGACATCCATGCCTGCCTAAAGTTTTGCGCCGTTGCTGGAAACATGACGTAGCACAGGCGGCGTTTCCATTTCCTCCGCACACATAGCAGCCGTACGGCCCTGCTGCGATTTCAAAAGCTTGTCGTCACGCCATAACCACTGCAATTCATCTCAGTCACATTATTGTCGTCACTCTCCGCGCGGAGTTTGGAGTGTACTCCGAGGTCAAAGCCTCCATACGTATTCTGGACCCATTAAAAAAAAACAAAAAAAACCCGCAACAACACGTCCATGCTCATCTGCCTTTTCTCCAGTGTGCTGTTTGGTTGAAGACGGCACTTTAGTCCTTGCATTAGGAACCGGGAGAGTGAAATACCTCATCTTTATTGTGCTCTCGAGAGGGCATCACGGGCTGTAAGCTTCATCTTACACTCCACCGCTGTCAAAGGTAAAATGTTCAACCTTGGTATAATGTCATCTTAAGTTTGGGTCTTTTTTATTGCATTGGAGAGGACGGACGATTTGGCATGTTATTACCTCAGCTCGAAAAGATCAGGCCTTATCTCTGCAAAAGGCTAAGACAAAATACAGCAATTACCCCGGAGAATTGAAATGTCAAGGCGGGTTTAGCATTTCCAGCAACAGAAAATGGATTTACTTCCAGACTTCTGAACTTCAATAAAATAAGGTATTGAAGACTGCATTCCAGAGTATGGATGAAATATGTAAGTGTCTGAACGGGTTAGAAAGCTCCGTGTCCGCGGCAAACATAGATAAATGAGTTTGCAAGTGTTGGAAGCAAAAATCATGGCTGAAGACCTATAATGAACTTCAATTTACTGGATGTGCTTCTAAATGAAGTGATGAGACTTAAATGGCCAAAGCTTTTAGCAGAATTTTGTACATCAACTTCCTTTTAATTAGTAATCAAACCTTTGATTATGGTGAGGGAAAAGGGCCAAGAGATGGGGGATTAATTAATTTCTAAGGGCTTTGGTTTTAATAGAAGACACTCCTTGCTATTTCATTGGGCCAGCTATAATTACCTTCGTAGTCTCAGCAAGCAAATCCATTAAATTTTGTCATGGTTCAGGAAGTTTTTTAGGATGAAGGTGTTTTTTTTTTTTTTTCTTAAAAGGCAAGAACAAACTCATTTTCATGTAGATAGTTTCAGATTTTTACAAGTTTCTTGAGAAGCCAAATGCATAATATATATATATACATATATATATGAAACCATATTTTTACAAGAATGAGGGGAGGTGAAGATTAGTATCACATGTGCAACAGGTCTGTTTAAAAGTTTGTGCTCAGTATAAAGCCTCTGGGGAGATCCGAATCCAAGTAGAAGCCCCTTTTGCTTACATACAGCTGTCACCACCTGCCAAAAACTTCAGCAAAGTGGAGTGGTGAAGTCAAAACAGCTCATGACTTTGTCTGGAGCATCTAACCTCAGTCCAGGTCTCAAGTGTTCTGCATTTTCACCATGGGAAGCACCTGTCTCTCCAGCTTCCTATAAATACACCCAGGACATCACCCACCGCTGTTCAGTTACCCTTAAAAGATCCTTTAAAAGTAGTCCAGAAGCAAAGAGCTAGCAGCGGTTTATGTCTGTCCGCAGGAACAAAGCATTTTCAGGGAGGAAAGGAAACGTCTCTGGTAAGGGAAATGTCAGCTGTCAGACATCTGTTTTCATGGATGCGTCATCAGAGGGCTTTACGACTGAAAAGGAGCTTTATTCCAAAATACGATGCGGCAAATCAAGGCATCGCTCAATTCGGATTAATATTTGAAGGCTCGGGTAGTTCCGATGAACTTTTATGACAAACGTTCTAATTCATAAATCGTCTGACGAAGTGGCCTTCAAAGGAAAAGAGAGGAGACGTCCCCAGGGGCCGCCACTCCGCGGCGATAAAAGACAGATCCCCTTACATCCTCTCCCGTCTCTCCGCAGTGGATCCGCCATCCCCCTGTCTGTCGTCGGGACCGGGGTGAACATTGAGTAAAGACAGGTTGGAGGCTGGAGTAGAATTCCCACACCCTTCTCCTGCCCCCGCTTCTTTTTCCTTTGCATCATATGCCTGGCACCGGCACAGCCTTAGCAGCAGGGCCCATGATCTAACTCCAGCTACCCACCCCACAAATCACACAACAACAACCGGCAAGTGGGCGGGGGGGGCTCCTCATGATGCAGTGCGCTCCTACCCCTTTGCGGTAAAGTTTCACATGCGTAATGTCTTCTGGCAGCGTCGCGCTCATGTCCTACGTCTCGTTCTGTGACAGCGAAACAACTGAGCTGTTTACCGATTGGACGCCGGCGCTCAACAATCGCGCCATTGTGCGGCCCCGGACGCGGCTTTTACAGTTACGGGAGCTGCGAGCGAAGCCTCGGGCAAATTTACGTCCATGTTGGAGAAACCTTAGGCTTGACCTCGCGTTTAACAGCTCAGTGTCTTTGTTGGGTCTGTCTTTGCTCACCATCAGACTGTTTGGGAACGGAACCACCGAATCAGAGTTTTTTTTTTTTTTTTTTTAAGTCATCGTGACATTTTAGGAAAGATTGATGTCGATCTCATCTGTCAGGTGAATATAAGGCTGCATTTAGGGGTGGGTTATCATAGCCCGAAGAAAAGCAGGTGGAAATAACTAACCCAGCTTCGTGTGAAGTTACCTAAAGTCGAAATCGTCAGACATATGCTGCCTTCCAATGGGGTCACGCTTATGTGGCACTCATGACCTTAAATGGCAGTCGTTGAAAGTTCCGAGTCCTCAATAACCTCGCATTGCCTGGCATTTTCAGAAATGGCAGAGGGCAAAGAAGTTCCTTTTTGGGCAGATGGAAAGTTAATATAATTCTAGTTTTAGAGTTTTTCTTAGTAATTCTATTATCTGTTTGAGGGAATTTCCATGGCCTATTTCTTTCCTCAGTCATTTTGCATTTCCTGCAACACATTACCGACTCGCTAGCTAGCTTAATTGCAAGCCTCAGCGGCTTCCAGGTGCTTTGGTGTCCATATTGCGGAGAAAATGTCTTCTTGTGATCATTTGAATCCCAAGCATATCATGTGCACGACTTCCCATGCGGTAACCACAAGCTCGTAAGTTCCTTTTGAAGCAGCAATAATCACCTGTAAACCCACAAGACCCTTACTTTTTTTACTTTTTTTTTGTGTCGCTTGAACAAACCAGATATAGTGCAGCAATTGGAGAGCTTGTGAGGAGGTAGGAAGTTTTTGATACTGGCCCATGATAACTGTTCCCTTCTGTTTTCACTCTTGATTCCATGCTAAGCTAAGCTACGCAGCACCTGGCATAAGTTTAAAGTTAAAGGTAAAACATAGAGTGTAATTCTTCTTCCTACCCCATTAAGGAATGCATAAAACATGGAATTAACAACGAGAGTCACAGCAGTGTCAGTTAAGTTTGACTTGGCATCTCATGTGGAACTTGAGGGCATGCGCATTTTGTCATATTCAAAATTGTTTAAGTACACACAGTCGCACACAGAACAGTGAAGTAAACCTTGGCAAACGTCACCAAAGGCCACTTATTAGCCCGGTCCAAGCCCGGTCCTGCCTGTAAAGGCCCATTCAATCAAAAGTTATGTGGAAACCTTTGTTGCAGGATTATTGTAGTGTGGCTGTAAATTGTGTGTAAGGCTCATTATCAAAGGGGCCTCCCTGGCAGATCTTTGGCACATGGGAACCCAACAAGCCGGGGTCACACCATCTGTAACTGGGGTATGGGGGGCGGGGGGGTTCCACTGTGTACATGCATCAGAGAAGTTTTCTTGGTTTAAGGCCAAAGCTCAACAAAGTTTCCCAAGCTTTATTGGAAATGGTGAAACCTTTGAGTGTGGCGGCGAAAGGAAAAGTGTAATTACCAGTTATGGGGCGGGATGGAGCACATCTTGGATGGGCTGCGGTGAGAACGCAAAGAGGAGTTAATCTGAAATATACAAGACGAGTCACTCTCAGATATCTCCGCCACGTTTGAAAAACACGGACGGTAATTATGGCAGATGAATCAACAGATCAGAGCAGATGGCGGCTCGGGGAGGCTGGCGGGCTTTTGTTGGGAGTCGGCGCCGGAGAGCACGACCAAAAGCATCACGGGCAGGGACAAAGTTTATCGACCGGAAGCATACCGGCAACCTGCGGTAAAACGGCAAATGATGAGGAGCCTAGATGGAAACAAGATATGCCTGTCATATTTGGGATTTTCCGATCCAGAGGGGTCTGCATCCATTCGGCTGAGATTACCGCTGAGCTTTGCCTCCATTCAAGCTGCCTGGATCAATGCGGCTGTTCCCGAACCGAACGCACCGCTTTGATGCGAATTGTTGCACCTCTAGTTATCATGTTGTTATTGAGGTAGCTGCCCGCCCTTCGGGTTATTAAAAACAAGGTATTCAAAGTATTTTCTCATCTAATTACTGCATCATTATTGCAAATCGGAGCCAACAGCGTAAGAAAAAAACAAAACCAACCCCTTCCCCGTATTGCGTGTTTGCTGTGAAGTGCGCGGATTTGCATTTCAATCGATCCGGGCATTCTGCCGTTTCCAGCAGACGTTAAGCGCTTTTGACATCTGCTCACCTCATCAAAGTTATGGTGCCGCAGCTGCAATCATTTAAAAGCTGATCAAACCCTAATAGCTGCATTGTTTTAGTTTAGTTGAAAACAGCTGACCCATTGCTGATTGATCAATATATTTTTTGGGGGATTTAAAATTAGGCTGAGATTAGGAAGAACATGTTTGAAGCAATGTTTGGACACATTATATAGCCCCGCGTCCCAGAAACTTTCTTCACGCTCATCCGCATTAGCGGCTCCTTCCTATTCACCTGTTTTTAATAACGCACATCTGCGAATGTTCAGTGTTTACGTAAATCACAATTGCCTTAGCACGCACAAGATGATCCACCAGAATTACCGCTGTGGGCCTCTGTTCAGGCCCTTCTCCAGAAATGATTGATAAAGTGGAGCTCGTGGAAAACGGCGCCTGCCAGGGTAAGTGTTGCACGTTAGCGTCACAGGCACTTAACCAAGCGGCACGTGCACCCGAGGACGCCTTTCCCCGTGCACATGCGAGGGGCGAGCGCCATGAGCAGGCGGGCGTGCGTGTCGGACGACAGATGGATGTAGCGTCCCCGCGCTCCAGGGGCTGATAGATTTCAGAGGAGATTGTCAAGGATGGCTTGGTGTGGAATTTGGACCAGAGCATCTTCACATGCGAGCCTCGAATAATTTAACCTCTCTAGGAGCTCAGTAACGCGCCGCCTCGCCTTTCATCCGCTTGCCACAATTGCCAGGCAGTGACAAGTTCTCATGGAACATACGCGGCAATAAACAGCGTAACATGGCAATTGTAATGTGAACAGCATGCTGCCACTCGGACGAGTAATTGACTTCAGCAGAGCTACAATCAGTGCCCTTGTTTGCCGCAATACACCCCATTCCTTTCCCGTGAGAGGGCTCATTATTAGGATTAAATTTCTTTCTCCCTCAACAAGAATTTCACTTAAAGGTAGCGCAACGTCACTTAAAGTCAAACACTATTTTGCTCTTTTTTTTTTTCCCCCCCGAAAATGGACGTATCGTGTTCCAGATGCACGGCAAAAACCAGTCGGCGGAGGCCGGCGGCGAGCTGCGCTTCAAAAGGGTAGACGCCGTAAAAAAAAAGCGTCTCGGAGGATGTCTGTCACCGACGGCCATTTGCTCTCGGTGACGGGAGAGCGCATGTATGTGACGTGTGGTCGAGCTGATGCTCCAGTAGTCACCATCTGCGAGTGAGGAAACGTGCGTCGCTGCTGTCTAATTCGATTATCTTTAGCATTTGGACACCGGAGCTGCAGGAGACTCAAAAGAGGAGTCGGTTTCCAGGGCTTATTGCTTTATTTGGTCAGGAAACCCGAATCCGATCTCCGTCCAAATCATCATCACCGTCGCCGTCGTCGTCGTCGTCGTCGTCTCTGGCCTAGTTCTGTCTCTTGACGAAGCAACCAAAAGCTTTGCAGTTGATTAAACAGAGGCTTGGTGAAAGGTGACAGCGACATACGCGGCTCTGACGCGACATAAAAAAAGGCTCATTCTGCGGGGGAAAAATAATGAGGCGGGACATGAAAAATGCAAAACACGGGCCGCTCCGGTAGAACAACAACTGGCTCGACATGTTCACTTTGTGTGGCGGCTTGAAGGCAATCCAACGCCGAGCGCCTTCTTGGATCGCCGTGGATACACACCAGCCCCGAATGAGAATAGATTGTATCACAACTTCATCCAGGAACTCAATAGCCGCATTGTATGCTGAAGGTTTTTCTGCTTTGGCTCGGACTGTAACAAATGGGTGGCCTGAAACAGCATCCAGGTTCCTCTCGTAAGCCATTTAACCCAAAGATCCTCCGCTGCTCTTGTTCATTGTTTATCTAATAACAATCTCGGTTCCTTTCTTTTCAGCCACGGTTATTAGCATGTTTGCCATTTTACTGGAACAGCCCACCTCCTCAAATCTCTTTTGTAAATACCTCTCATACTCAGTCGGGGCTATTTGGTCTTGGTGTGTAATTTCCGCGCTGCCAAGGTTAAGCGAGCATCACTAATTGAATCTCGCGTGTCTTCTTAAGATTTATGGAGGAACAGAATAGATTCAGAGGCTGGATCTCCTGTAATCTCTCTCATTACGGCGGACGTAAGAGGAGATGATCGTCCGGCTTAATTGAAAACGTCTGCAAATTTCTCATAACCCCTTTGATACCGCGCCGGCTCTCATTTTGCGAGCGGCCGATTTGCGGCGCGCGGCTGCCAGCTGGACCGCCTGCCAAGGAAGGTGCCCCTCATCCCAAACTCGAAAATCTATTTAATTCACCCCGCTCATTAAAACGGTGCACTTTAGCGGAGCGGCCGTGTTTGTTTAAGGGTAAAACACAACCATAAGGCGCAACTGCGAGGGGGGAAAACTCCTTCCATCCCATGTACACCTCGCTCCTCACACAAAGCGGCTCCTCTCCTTTGTCCTGCTACTTCCTGCGCTCCATAATGGTTCCGACCACTTCCTACTGTAATAACCGGAGTGTAAGTGGATGCAAATAATTGTCTGAATTACAGTTGCCCGCTTGTTCCCAGGACTTCTGAGTCACTTTCCATGTTTATTGGAGTCCACCTTGCCCTCCCCCCATGTGCAAGGATCCTGTTTTACTGGAAATGTGTCATAATATGGAATAACATTTTGGAATGCATTCTCATGTTGACATGAACCTTTCAAGGAACAATGGATTAGTCTGTCTTTACGATCCCTGCATGGATTCCTCTGTGGACCAGAGTGGTGCCTCTCACTGACAATGCGAGTTAGTGTATATATATATATATATATATATATTTTTTTTTTTTGCTCGCAACCTTTTCGTGCCTCTCGCCTGTTTTGGATGGCAGAGGAATGAGGACGTGATTGAATCTTCCTGAAATCTTGCAACACCACCGCGCGCCGTATGCAGAAATATGAAGACCTGTCTTCAGCCGAGCAGGATGAAAAATGGACGCGTGGAGAATCCCGTTCCCGTCTGTGGATTGAATGGGAAGTGATGTTGTAATCTGATGCATCCCAACCACGGAACAAACCTTATCGCTCCAGAAATGGAGAAGTACGGCTAAATGTGATGATGGCATGTGCTGCGCTATTCAGATATGTAATAGATCCCAACGTGTCATCGACACATCTCACTTGGGGTTACCGATGGAAACCACACGAGACTGTCAATAGAACTCCTTATCAACCTGAAAGCAATTTCAGACATATTCATCACTGGTGCCTGGATATTCAGCTCCGAGGCCGTCTAAACAAATGAGGTGAGTTAGCATACAGCTCATCCGGCGTGACACCTCTGATTCAAGTAAACATATTTAAAAAACTAACAAACTATTTGCCCCGCTAAAGCGCAGGCCTTTATCGGGATGCCGAGAAGCTCCGCGAGTTAGTTGAGGGCGAAGTGCTTTGCGCCGAGGGAACTTTTGAATTAGAGAGGGCACGGGGGAGTTTTGGTGCTCATTTGCTTTCATGACACATACTGCATTTCCAGACAGTCTGTGGATTTCAACTGATGGCCCTCTGCCCATAAAATGGCATTTTATCGCTCGCCCCAAAACACCTTTAAATCCCGGCCGAATCGCGGGAGAGCCTGCTTAAATATTCATAAGAAACAGATGTGAGGACAACTATGTATAGCATGCATTTAATGTGTTATGGCATGTGTAAAAATTGTTTATGCCGGGGCGGCCGGTGCCATGTTGCCATGGTCGCAGTTTCATTACTGGGAGCCCCTTCAGGATCATCTGGTTAATAGGAACAGCGTGTGGCGACGAGGGGGCCGTGCCAGCGGCCTCGCCGCTGCCCTTCAGCCAGCTGAAACTACAGGTCAGGATTACAAATTATCCCAAGAGGACGAGCCCCCGCCCTCTTCCGCCACCTCCTTCGACCTTTGACTTGGTCAGTTTGACTGACGTGCCGGGGAGGAAACATGATGCAGAGGTGCTTTTGCCCCAACGCTGTCCAAACACTCTTTGTTGTCTTTTCTGTGGAACTTCAAGGGAGCTTGAAAAATCTCCTCCAGTTATTTCTCATGTGGCATTGTGTTACCGTGTCTGCCATTTCTTGCGTTAATCACGGAATTACGCCCCCCCCCCCACTCCCAACCCACACCCACAACGCCCACGGCTGTCACATATGATTCTTATTTCCCCGCACGAGCTTGATGCCATCGCATCGGCATCCAACGATCTTATTTGGTGCCCAATATTTTGGTTAATAGAGTTACACTCATGCTTTTGCTCATATTTCATTAGGCTCTCTTAATGTTTAGATTATATTTGCGCGGTGGCGTGTGCGCCCCCGCGTTTGATGTCCTCGCCGGGCATGAAAGGAGCGGACACCGTGGTTCACGGGCTGTGCTGTTGGTTTTACTTACGACGGCTTTGGGCCGCTGGCGCGCCGGTGATGTCAAGCTCACAGCTGGGGCATGAAAGGGTCCGATGCCATGTTTTCAGAAACCCCTTCATTTTGTCTGCCCCGTGGGACGAGATCTCGTTTGTGTCGGCCAGACAAGATACATGGCTTCTGGATAAAGGTGCCTCACGTAATGGTGGTAATGACATTTTGTGGTTTCAAGTGTTTCTTTTCTTTAATGTCCACGTTTCTGGGCGCTGCGGGAAACATTTCGCCCGACCACAGATGAGTGGAAAAGAAGCCCAACAACATGCCTTTAAATTTTACATTCAACACATTACGGGCTTTTCTTTGTTGAATAATTGTATTAGAATAGAAACAATAGATCCAGGCCAGCTGATAACATCTGCTTAAGGTCTTTATGGTAGTCAAAGCCAACAGCTATGACGGTTTTCTTGGACGTGTAACGTGAAACTTTGAACCTATTAGATTTAGACCCGAAATAGCTTGAGCAACGTGGGAGATCCCGGGAGTTTGTGTTACACGGTGATGTAAAATATTTAATTCTTAATAATAAACCCTCCAGTCGACTCCGAGCTCAGGCAGCCATGTGGGCAGTTTCCATGTAACAATTTTGTGTGCTCCATTCAAAACGAGGCAGGAGCGACTCGACCTTCATAAGCTGTTTATAAGGCTCCTCTGAATTAATTCCGCAAATTTCCTTTATACAGTGTTCTGCAGTAAAAGTGAACAAGGTGAATATAAAGCTTGTTGTTCGCAGCGATGACTCAGCGCCGGAGGAAGGTCCTGCAATGAACTGTGATTGCTTTGTGAGAAAAAAAAAAAAAACCCAAAAAAACCTTCATTACGTGGGAATTAATGGCTCACAAAAGTAGCTGAAGGTGCGGCGGTTCGTGTGTTTTTAAAGGGAAAGATTGACAGAGGGTTAGAAAAACGGGACCCTTGTTCGTTTGCAGGGAGGTTTGGCCGCCCCGTTGAATGCGCTTCTGGTCTGGATCGCATTTAGGCTGCGTGCGTTTTGCGCTCTTGCCTCCCTTTGCTCGCAAGCCATCTTTTGCGCGTCCAAAAGTAGCCAGATGATCGTATATTGCGGTCTCAGATAATCGCTAATAACAGGGCTTTGTTTGATTTAGTTGTTTTGGGGTTGAAACAGGAGGCAAATGCACATCCCCGAGAGCTATTGCATAGGGGACCCCGGGGCTGGGAAAGTAAACTCCGAGTTGGCCGGGCTCTCGGTTAATCGAGCGGCGGCGGCCCCGATGATGACACTTTATTTTCATTTCCACTCAGGAGCCACGAGAGCCCCGGAGACACAGTCGCAGCATTCAGCATTTACGCCGAGCTCATCCGCGATGTTTAAGGGTTTATTTAGGGCATTTATAGAAGCCATGAAATCCCGCGGTAAGATTAAGCGTCTTCGGGGAGTTTCGGTAATGATGCACATAATGTCTGATGTGTTTTAGATGGTGTTTATCCCGCCGTCACTTTCAGCAGCGCCGGCTGGCTCGGGCTTGGGCTCGGGCTCGCGCGCGCGGCGGCGGTCCAGCTTTGATACCCAGATGCTAATTCCAACAGCTGCGGCGCTCCCATCCCTGTCTGATGAACCCTCCCGGGAGGCCTGACTTAGGGCGCGCAGATAACGTCACGGCTGATTTGACGTGCAGCACCGTTATTTTATGATTTGCCGGAGTGTTGAATGGTGAAATTGGATTTTTTTTTTTTTTTTTTTCTTTTGCGGCCCGCGCCCGGCGCAGGGCTAAACCGGGGCAGCAGCGCGGGCGGCTCCGTGCTGCAGCGGGACCCCGGCCGAGCGTCGACCCCGACGAGATCCTCGTTTCAGACTTTAATTTGCACCACCCCGGCTCGTTCTTTCATCTTGGATGATGAAAGGAGCCCTTCTGCTTCCGTTTTAACGTCCAACGCGCCTCGCTGGAACGTGACAACCGCGGCGTTCGCGTAGACCCAGTAATTTTTATTTTGCCTTTTTCTTTTTTATGTGGACGGTGAATTCAACAATTCCACGCGACTCCCTCTGCGCACTCTCCATCCTGCTCTTAAATCTTTCAGCCCTCCGCTTCACTCAGAAGCCTCTTCCTCGGCCTCCCCTCCGCCCTCCCTCAGCATCGCGGCTTCTCTATCATGCATTCTCCTCCGGCCGCTGACAAGATAGGGTATCTATGACACAAGAGTCTGCACCCGTCACGCTTGCGTGCTCGGACTGTTGCGAGAATAATCCCACACGGGTCAAGTAGCAGACCACCGGCTCGGGCTGATAAGTTGAAAGCTGCAGGGATAGAATACACTGGAAAGGGAGGGACAACAACAACAACAACACAGAAGACACATCAAAGGGGGTTAGAAACCTCCCGCATGTGGAAATTGCAGGTTCGCGCACTAACAATGTATTAGTCGAGATAAAAGGCTCGGTTTCACTAAATTACAAACGACATATTCTCAGACTGGGATGCAGATGTTTTTCTGGGGTTATTTTTGCAGATTTCTCCCGCCACCCCGAAAAACAATTGGACGTCAGAGGCATCCTGTTTGTGTCGCTGAAATATGTCGCTTCAAAGGCGCCGACCGCAGAGTCACGGTTGTTCCCGGTTACCCCAGAATTCCTTTTTTTTTTTTTTTTTTTAACCGCGGAGGTAGCCCCCGCTGCTTCAATTACAAATCCCCGGAGCTTGAATATTATCGTAGTTTCAGGCAAAAAAAAAACAACCCAAAAAACCCCAGCTTCAATTGTGATGATGTGCTGCTTTATGTGGTGGACCGTGTGTATTTTGGACTCCGTCTGCGCCGTCTTATTTTGGAATCCGCCATTCCGCGTCCGCGTTGTTTGCCCGTGCTACTTACCTCGGTTTGCCGCCAGTTCCCCGCACGGCTCGTTCCAGCAGCCGGCGGCTTTACATGCACCTTCGCGCATACGTTCGCCTTCCGTTGCCAGATTGTTTTCCCGCTTCCACTCAAGCTTTCCAGCCTTGTCTACTTGTGTTACTTCTTTTCCGTGGACTTGAACTCGGCTGCGCCTCATGTTAATTGGACCTCTTTGACTGTTTGTGGATTTATTTATTCATTTATTTATTTTGTTCTTCTTTTTCCGTCTACTCTGCTCATCTGCGAATGGACTTGGTTTACGTAATTATTCAGTATCTTGCCCGATCCCTGCCCTTGAGTCATCTCGTTTCCTGTTCGTCACATTCATAAAAGAGGTGTTGGGCTCCTGGTCCAACGAAACACGCAATACACAGAGGGCGCTCGGAATATGGGATGGGCATTTCTTAGTGTTTTCTGAAACTGTAATTGTGATAATATTCTGCAGACTCCCGCTGATCTCAACTCTATTGGCTCAGAGGCGAAACAGACCAGGACCAGGAGAAAGATAAATTCATTTTCCTTTACTTTAATGTTTAAGCTCATAAGTGATTGAGGAAATGCAGTGTATGAAGTGTTATAAACATGTTCGCCTTTGTCAAGGTGCTTTTCGAAAAACCAACTGAAATAATACAAACGTGGAAAATGTAAGTTTCTTTTGTTGTCAGTGGATTGGTATCCAGGCAGAGCGAAACGTACAGCCTGCCAGTCTATTAAAATAGTTGAGGATTGTAATAACATTTTTTGACCTCCATAAAGCCAATATTTCTGGCTTCCGCCTCCTGGCGTCCTCGGAGTGACTTCATCCTGGTTAAGGGGACCAGGGATGACTGTCCTCGAGGCCTCCGGGGTCCATGTGAAGCAGCTCCACGTCTCAGCGTCCGTCCACACGCATTCGGACGCGCGCCGCAAACACATACGCAACATAGCGCGCGCTGGCTCGCTCGCCCCGGGCGTGGATAAGGTCAGCCAGCAGCCATGTCGTCCGCGAGCAGTCAGATATAGGGTTACACATGATTTCGGTGCGACATCCAACAGCCGCAGAGGTCTTTAACACAGATAAAGTATTTCATTTGAACTTGAACAAGAGGGGGATCATTTGATACTAATCATATGTCCCATTTGCGTCGCGGCATCCCAATTGACAGTTTCATCCAGGGACCAGGAATGCTTTCGCAACAATTTTAGCAACTCAGACACTCGGATCACGCACACGCACACAGGTCCATATGATACTACGAATATCACCATCAGTATGCTTGGTGTAGTTTCCACCAATCACACCCTTGGTAACCTTCAGAAACATCTGCTGGCTGATACCCAGGAAGGAATAAGTCCGCCACGTGTCCATGTGTCCTTACTTTCTGCGGAATTCATCTGGATGCCGCAGTGTCATTGCCAAAGAGTAAAATCATACATCTCGCGCTATATAAAGTACCCTAAAGGCGGCACGCGGTGAGCTCATGTGCTTCTCCGTCTCAGTATTTCAAGGTCCAATTAAGGGTATTGACGGACTCGCAGCCTATATCAATCAGTGATTGTGGTTGATCAGGGCCTGCCAGGATCAGGCTGACGCTGCTTTCCCCTCGACGTACATGCCGAGCGCCTCCATTAACTCTCCGCCGCTCGCTCATTGCTGACCCTTCCTCAGCCTTTAATGATGTCGGAGCGGGTCCCACAAATCACACCCACGTCCGAGCCCTGGCCGCCCCAGCCTTCCAACGTTCCCGCGCAACGCGTGCGGAAGACGGCAAATGTAGATCAATGCAGCCCGACTTTTTGGCTTTACATGGCCACATTGTCGCAACAGTTAAATCTGATTTTACTTATCTGGTGCGTTTCGAAGCCGTGGCGCATGCTAGGAGCATATCCCAGGATACGGCTTGGTCAGCTCTCCAAAGAAACCTTTTTCATTCTGGACTTGAACCTGGCCAAGGCAAGCTAGGCTCATCCTAGTGTCGCCCTCTTAATAGTAAATAGATAACAGAGTCGGCCGACAGCAGCGCTCCTTTGCATGCGCGCGTCCTGTCCGAGAGTGACTCTATCTGATAGAGCCGTCAGGAAGGCCGCCCGTACCAATTTGACTTGCACCATCCAATGATGGGACTCGGCCAATCGATTGGCTTATTACTGAGCTCCCCTCATCAGGGAGTGTGTTCTGTTTCCATCACAACCGCAGTCAGTACTCGGGGAGGATAATTGCAGTGTGCAGCGCGCGGGGTGGGTCTCAAGTATCCCAGCACTCTGCCCGTTGCCAGAGGAAAACACATTGATCTCTGAAGGTGATGAAAAGGCTCTCTCAGTAGGCCTCGCTTCCTCCTCAGGAGTGTTCCAGCCTCGACACTGAACCGGAGCAACAGCGTAGATGATCCATGCATGCCTGCCAGCCATAGTCAAATTCATGTCATTTGTCTTGTGCTTGCGTGCGCGCGTGTGTGTGTGTGAGTGTGTGTGCGTGCTGCAACGGGGATGTAGCAAAGGGCTGCTTGTTCTGTAATGATTTTCAGCCCCCGAAACGTTGCATCTATGAGGCCGTCTCGTTTGTCCAATCGATGCAGAGACAGAAGCGTAAAATCAGCGGCTCTGTCTGTGATCAGTGTACAACCAGGTGAGTGTTTTGTTTTGGGGTTTTTTTTTTGTTCCCACTTATGAGGGTGATAGAACGATGCATTTTTAATACTCGCCTCAGTCCGCTTGATGCGGTGTCAATGGAGCCCACGGTGGCAGCCGACTTCCTCACGATCCTGATGGATTGACTCGTGGTTTAATGAACTGATAACTGGCATCAGGAAAAAGCGCGGCGCCCGGCCACGCAGACTCAGAGGCGCACGGCGGGGCGAGAACGCTCACCGGGGACCGCTGGAGAAATGGGCAAGTTAATAACGTCCTCTGACCATAACAAGTGCGCACGCAGAGCCGCTTGCAGACAGCGCATCATTAACTTTATATATTTATTTTGTTGTTGTTTCTTTCTTGTCTTTTTTTTTTTAATCTAATGCCTCTTTCTGTGTCTTAATGAAGGCTGTTTCATGTAATTAGTTTCAGCCTCCCGTTGGGCCTGGCGTGTCGGGCCTGGCCGACATTAGCTCGTGTCCTGTTGGTGCTGTGAATTGGTTTTTTGTTGGGTTTTTTTTTTTTTTTAAACATAATGGCAAAAACGCCGGCATGCGCCCCTGAAAATATATCAGAACTCTGCTCTCATGATGTCCTGTGAATGAAAACTGCAAAAAAGTGGGTTTCATTCTGGTCTGTGGAGCAGGCGTCACTGTTCATTACCCTCCATGATCACGTTTGCTAGATTTGACTCCGGCCCTAATCAGTGAGATGTCTTGCTTTACCACCGTTGTATAAATCAAACTGTAAATTTCCAGCTAACTAATCATACCCTCTTGGGTCGCAGTGTAAACACACGTCTGTCTACGTACGGCAATGCATTTATTACTGAGAAATACAAAGATGTCTTTTAGGACTGTTGTTGATTCAACAGAATCTGCCAGGACCTTGTTACATTTATAAAAAAAAAATAAAATAAAATAGAGGATCAATGTTTGAACTGGGTGAATGGAGATTATGTGGGTGTGTGTGTGTCGGTGTGTGGGGGTGTGTCGGCGTGTCATGGGCTGACAAAATGAGTGGACCAAATAAGCACAGTCTAAATGTAATGTTAGCACAATGTTAGCACACAAAAAAAAAAAGACACACTGGTCTTTTTCCCGGGCAAGAGATTCATTATAATGGCAAAGAATGATTTAGGAAATGACTATAATCATTATATTTACCAAGGAAATGGTTACATTACAGTTAAAGGCAAACGGAAATTAGGATAATGAAGATATATGCCACAGAATCAGAATCATTTGAAATATCCTTTTTGTATATTGCTTTTCTGGGTTTGGGTTGGGATTCAAATGTGCGTCTTGGGAAAATCGAAATAGACTACAAATTCCTCCGCAGAATTTCGTTTATGTGCTGTAAACGCTTTGCTTTGCGTAAATGTAGGGAGGGGACTTCATTTAAGGACCGGTAGGGTTAGCACTCTTTAAACACGTTAATAAACAAATATACAAATCCGTATTATAATCCCCAGTTTATTTTTTGTCTCGCAAGAAAAATAATCCAAAACAGCATGGCTCCCATTTAAAGGCAGTTAAAGAACCGCTACAGTTAAACAAGGTTGATGATAGGGTAGCGCTTTCAAAAGGCTCGCCATTACATGCTAACCAAGCCGTAGTCTGCTCCTTTGTATCACATTGCAGGCATTCGGAAACTTACCTTGTATTTCCAGCGGCTGAACTTTCATTGACACAAATGAAGCCGTGAACCGTAAGCTTCTCGGACCCTGAAAAATAAGCTACCATAGGGAAAGCTCATGCTGGCTTTGGGCGCTGCTGCGAAAATGCAGACAACCTTCCGTTGACCTCTCCCGGAGTCGTGACAACCGTTAAATAGATCGTATGCTTTGCTCGCGGTGAGCGAGCACACACACAGTTTGAAACGGTCAAGTGAAATGGCTGCCACTAACGTTTCAAAAGCAATATGGTAATTTCGAGCGCCAGCTTTTCAAAGTGGGCAGCCTCACGAGGCATTGCAAAAAAAAAAAAAAGTTGTTCTTTGTGAGCAAAGTCTTTGTCTTCCGTCTCTTTCAATGAAAGGGACGCAGGAAGTTACAGATTAGAAGTTAAGAAGGTCAGTCGGGGTACGACAAGGGCTTCCCTTCCGGAGCTGGTTTGATGGGTCACAAGTTCAAGGGAACGTTTCTTTATCTCTCAACAAAAAGCTTGACAGTTGACCTCCAGTTGAAGAGACAGAGTCCAGAGCTTCATCTCGTTGTGCCGATATCTGTTGTTGAGTTGGACTTGACTGAGTTTTGAATGGATTCTGAATTGCTTAAACATCACAGATGTAGTTTTTGCATTTCAAAATTGGACTTGTATCAAAGGCAGAGGTCACCGACTGACAGTTTGTTTACAACGTCGGCACTAGACAAGCAAAATCTAGAGTGTGCTACTTTTTTTTATTATTATTTTTTAGTGCATACAGATGTCGGTAAACAGTAATTGCTAACCAGCGGAATTTACTCCAAGGGGACACTTAGTTGTTGGGGGAAAAAATTAAGCTGAACAAATTTCAGAACATACAAATAATGCGTGTCAGCTGAAGAACACGTGTTAGTAAGTTAGAAAGCAAACAAATGGATGAGTTAAAGCACCAGCAAACGGCGCCGTCTATTCAAGTGGATAAAAAGATTAAAAGCAAATTGAAAAAATGGCTAGATGGTTAGCAAACGCGCTGGATATATGATGCAGTTCACCATAACTATAAATGTTTGAAGCAGATGACTGAATACAACATGTTCAACCGCATGGATAAATGGGTTATGGTTGGCCAAACATTTTTTGGAAAGGGTGCGCTCAGAGTAATGCGACAGAAGGCCAATATGAAATTCAGCATATGGGTAATGTTAATGGTTAAAATGCAAGCGGCGCCAATGTATGCTGATCATCGTGCTGGCGAAATAGTGGAAATAAATTGTCAGCTAAACATCTTATGTTTACGTGAAGGCACTTCCTTCCTGTATCTTGCATTTATCTATTTATACTGACATGGAGAAACTGTGACCATACGATTTCCTCTGGACTTAACAAAGTATTTCTGATTGTGATTTCTGCTTATGACTAAATGAATAAGTAAATCATGAATGCTTAAAATAGTTGGCTAAACATAATGGATAAACAGTTGAAACAGTCAGCCGGAAAATGGTGAAACAGCTCAAAGTAATGGGTACATATAGCATAATAAACATAATACATACATGACAGTTAAAGCCCCAATAAAGAACAATTCAGTCTTAGAATTACACCTGCGGAATCATTTTGCCGGGAGATTGTAACGGGGAGAATGCTGGATCTTTCATTCCCACCATGTTGGGTCTGCTGCTAGCATGATACACGACTACACGCCAGCTGGGAAATCTTGGCGCCGGTGTCACGGTGGAGGCTAAAAGCCAAAAGAGAACATTAATGGAGGAAGCAGAGGAAGAAAGAAAGAGGTGGCTTCCATTCCTGCAGCAAGTCTCCCCATCAGTGCAACTGCTAGCTAGCCGTTAGCAACCTAATGCTAAACGTGATTTTTTTTTCATGTTTTTTTTTTTTTTTGCTGCATGGTCTTTGTGCTACCTGCAATAGATGATGATAAAGCCTGGTAAACTCAAGAAAGGGCATTGTAGCTTGTTCATAAAAGGCTTACTTTAAAAAAAAAAACAAAAAAAACAAAGCGTTCTCTATATTTTGAATATTTCCAGCACTTCATCTTGCTGTCAGACAGCCCTGGTTGCTCTCACCAAAGTAATAAAAGTGCCATTTCTCTCTCCATCAACAAGCCAACAGGCTGAAATGCACCAGCTACCGGCGCTGGGTTCCAAAGACGCTGCTCAGGGAAAACAACTTATTGGGGCTTAATAGTTTGCTGCAGAAAAAAAAAAATGAAATAAAAAAATAAAGTAAAAAAAAATTGGATGAAAGGCTGTAATAAACGGCGATGTCAGGAAAGACTTACTCGAGTTTAAATTTTGCGGGGCTGTGGGGTCTTGACAGAAAAGATTGGTAACTTAACTAGCATTTAAAAAAAGTTATCCTCCCTCTTGTCAGTGACCTTTCTCTTCGTGGCAGACGTAAAACAGCCGACTTGACGTTTTATGAGGAGTGCGCGCTCCCCGCCCCTTTTGAGGAGTGCGATTACGCCGCGTGCCAGCGAGACGCTCTGCGTTAGTCATTTGATTTTGCAATTCATGCGTCTGACAATCAATGATGAAAACAGCGAAAAACACGCGCGGATGAGGCTGAGTGTAAAATTGCGGTTCAATTTCCATTTTTTTTCTCCCACCCCCCCTTTGGACGGTGGGCCCAGTGTTCCATGAATTAGCATTTTATGTAATGATTTATTCATTGTCATGCAGAGTTTAAGGACCCTGGATCAGAATTGTTGTCCTCCTTGCCAGATGTTTCCACAAAAATTCACTTGTAAAGTAACAAATGATTGTACAGTAGAAAGCCAGCGTTTGTGCAGCTTTAGTTCCGTTGACCTGGATACCCAAGTGTTGCCAGGTTTAATAAACTCACCCATCCATGTTGTGGGGTTTAATAGGCGATATTAAAATCTGTCTTCACTAAATCCCACTAAATTCTTGGAATGCTAGTAAAGACGTTGATCATCAGATTTTTGAGACCTTCGGAACACTCAACTAAAGTCTTAAGCCTCGAGCACAGAAGCCCGACTGAGCCGCCCTCAGATGCCGCTGGCATGAGGCAGAGACTTTATGATGTTTTGAACGATTGTCAGAGATATCGGACGGCCTGCCAACGCTACACAGGAGCAGACATCGCTACCGAGACGGGATGGAACCCGACGATCACACGAGTGGTGGAGATCGATGTTTTAGCTGGAAATGGAGAGCAGACTATAACAGTGTAGAAAAGAACTGTCGTTTTTTTTTGTTTTTTTCCAAGAAGGCAACAGAGCACTGTAACACCTCAATCATTCAAACGCTGTTTATGGTCTTCAAGGCTCCATTCTAGCCTGTGTGTGAAATTCACCATAACCGAACCAAATACCAGTGAGAAATTTTATAATCAGTGTGTGAAAACATTGGCATGGCAAAGTGCTGCGCTGCCATGATGTTTCCCCAAAACATTCATGCCGGGCCCTGCGTTTCTATGACTCATGTATAAACAATAAGGTCAGCATGTGGCACATTTGATGTCCATGAAATGGGATAGTATGTTTACAATTTAGCATGACCGAGCGAGAGCTTTAAAAATGGAAAATATGTCGATGAATGAATCAATCTTAAGTCATAAGCAGGTGTTTGTTGCAGCCTCTTTTAGCCCGCCGGCGTCCCCACAGAAACACTCACGCTTAGGAGCCTTGGGACCCAAACGGTTCCCTTTAGAAAAATTGCTACAAAAATCATAAAAATGAAATTTTTTTTGCCACTATCAAAGCTCAGATCTTTTAATCAGATTCAGCCCTTCTTGAAAAATATTTTACATTTTTATGCCATTTTTGTCGTAATACCACACCCTGTTTTAAGAAGAAAAACACAAAATATGAACCATTTATATTTCAGAGCGGAATGTTTCAGGTGCCTTGTATATGTCAATAAATAATAACAACACTAATTTTGATGCTTAATCATTTTATAGCAGGCCAGGTTTATATCAGAAACTCACACTCCTTATATTAGCTATGCTGCCAAGTAGTGGTAAAATATCTAATTTCATGAAAAATGTCAAAAAACATTCAATTTCCAAGCCAGGGGCTGTGATGAAAAAGGCAGTAACAGGTTTCACCTTATGTGATGGCTCAATTCGAGTAAATCCAAAAAAAGTGGTTTGCATGGAAGTCAATGGGGACCCGTTTGGGCCGCGGCTCTTATGTCCGCACAGGAGCCATTTTTAATCTCGATCCAAACCATTAACTTTTGGAAAATCTCACGCTGTTAGCATTAAAAAAGGCAAGCAAAAAAAAACAAAACTGACTATTAAAAATTAAAAAAGTGGCGAAAAGGACCAAATTGGATCCTGGGTTCCTCAGAGGGTTAAAAAAAAAATTGCAAGATTTAAAGTCTGGATTTCATGACGCACACATAGCCAAAACTCTGTCTCCTACATACATGAGTGGCACATTTGAATCGTCACGTTGTCAGAAAACAAACTGAGCAACCCTCCGATCGTTTCCACGAGGTGAGCGTGGCGAAGGTCTGCCCATGAATCAGAGCAGACTGCAAGCAGCGCTGGCGCGGCCGCGAGGACGGCGCTTTAACAAATCGCCGTGCGGTCGTGAGACTTGCAGAGAACATCTGAGATTATTCACTGTAGTCAGATATTTTCAATTGGACTTGCTGAGAAGTACACAAGCCAGCTCTCCTCAAACCTGATTTATGCCGGAGGTTGGAGCTGGTACCCGGCTTGCTATTTTTGGCGTGATTTTGGAAACTTTTTCCCTCTGAGTAATGTATTACTTTTTGCGAGAAACAGCTCCGACTCGTCTGATTATGTATATCAAGCCTGCAACAACAATCTCGGTGTTGTCAATGAGTCCGGCTGGGGTTGATTCATTCGAACTAATTTGTTTTGAAGGAAAAAGAAACAGAGCAGAGGTGCAGTGTTGTTAGCTGTTCGGGGCCAATCAATATTTTACGGATGGTTGGCCGTGGTAAAATTGAATTTTTGTCTTGAACGCATGAAATATAAACAAGAAGTTTGTTATGTAAAGCAATGTGTAAATAATGAAGCGCGGTGGATACAAAATGGCATGTTTCGCAATGCAGCCAATGTTAATGATAATGACTCTTTTGTGCCAGATAGCATTAAAATGACTACTTCTATCAGTGTTTCTGATAAAAGTGGTGGGAACGTTTAAAAAAAAAAAAAAAAAACTGTGATTGAATTATCCTGAAAAGGGGGAAAATAAATTGTGAGAGCGCCATAACGCTGCGGATGTTGGGCTTTTTACAGATAACTCGATTCCGTTCTCATCACAAGCTGCTTGTTAAAATTTGACTCATAGCAGCTGATTTAAGTTGTGCCGTCTTTATATCAGCCGGGATAGAAGTTGTGTTATTTTAATGTCTCTGCACGGCAAGTAGGGACATCACCATCCCGAATTTGATCACGATTTCGAGGGTTGGCGATGGGACGATAAAACGATAATCAATGCAATTTTTTTTTTCTGTACAGGATTTCTTTTTTTAATTTTCTTCTCTTGTGTGATTGTCCATCATCACGTGTTCCAGGTCTCCTGCCTGCTTTCCTCAGTGATTCCGTGACTTGGGTTTCGGTCTCGTCGTTTAACGTTCCGATTGCTGCGTCTGATTGTGGACGCAAGTTCCTGGCAATAAGAGTTGCGATGGACTTCGTAATCGGCTCCACCTTTTCCAAGTCGGTTCGATGTTTCGACGTCGCTCGCTCATCGGTCCTCTAGCTGGCAGCAACTACAGCCGGGTGTTTTTCTTCCTCCTCCGGGTGGAAACGTGTAATATGGCCTCTTACGTTTGTTGCGTTTCCAACATATTTGAGTTTACTTTGACACAAACGCCATATTGTGCAGTTCTCGTCCAGCTCCTTTTCCCCGTCAGCTTCCTCGAAGCCGTAGCATTTCTGTACGCTAGCTCCCGCGCTCTGCCGTCTCGCCATCGACTGTCTGGGCGAGCTCCGCGTTTTGCCCTCCGTCAACATCACGTCATCAGCTAACATTCCAAAAATTTTTATTTTTGACATTTGTGAGTCGTTGCAGAATCGTCCACCTCCGAATCAACATGCATCTGAGAATCGATTGTTTTTTTCTCCCACACCGAGTTCCTCAGACGCATTGTTTCCACTGAGGCTGACCGGCCAGCTGTCACGGCAACCACAACGGCAAAGGATGCAGAAATTATGAGGACCCAGAGGATGTAGAAGAAGAATGGGGGAGTGAGGGAAAGCGAGCCGTCAGGCAACATTCTGACAGTGAGATTTCCATCATACATAGCGAGATATATCTCTGTCAGTGCTTTTCAGCAGTACTAAAAAGAGACTTCCTGGGAGATACTCTGGACCTTGTTGCTTCCATCAATGCCTTTCAGACAGTTTGGGGCCGATGGGCATAGCACAGAAAGCTGACATGAAAGCAACGAGGGACCATCTGTGAAGCCCCGCCAGTGGACTGCGAGCCATGGAGCTACATCCATGCTACATACCCATGGAGTTGTTGTCATTTACTGTGTGGCGTCTTCCTCCGTCATCTGGTCTCTGAGGACAATCATGGAAGACAGGGCGATTATTGTCAACTGCATTTTGAGTTATTGCCATCTAACGAAGCAACTTTCCCCGGCGGAATCGATGACGTCTTTTCTGACGCTGAACGAGTGACGTCTGGTGCTTGTGAGGAGAAGCCCAGAATCACGGAATCATGACTCTGCAGGCTGGCCAATTTTGTTTTTTGAGTTGCAGTCTACAATTTCACCACTAGATGTCTCTAAATTTTACTCAACTGTCCTTTTAACTCCCATACAAAGATGAAAGCTTGTAGCTGCATGGTCAGTTCCCAGGAGAATGCCGCCGCCTGGCAGCGGAAGCAAAGGACCAACGTGAAATAAATGTGTCATAACTTTATTGCACCTGATCCGCTCCGTTACCGTTGTCAGCTGAAGCCTGTGACATTTTTCAGACTGACGACGGAAAAGCATGGGGGGGATCCTCTCACAGAAAAAAAAAAAACCCCAGCACGCTGCTAAAATCAGAAATGTTGCGTTGTCAGTCTTGTTCTCAAGTTAACCGTCAGCGTAGCAGAAGAGACTTTTTCTTTTTTTGCTTTTAATAAAAAACTCCAGTTCATGCTCTAGTTGTATGAGTGGATCTCGGCCAGGGAGGCTTCAGAGCCACATATGCGCCTGACTCTGGCTTACGTGTGCGCTCCAAATCCAGTAAATCCTCAATATTTAATATTCTTGGCCTTTTATTGTTGCTCCTTTTATTACAATCGTACAGTATCGTGAACATTTGTTTGCCCGACACAACAGCCGCGGATGAAAAATTAGCCGTCGCGCCCGCGCGCTCTGTCGTTTTCGCCGAAGCCGCGTTGTGAAGCGGTTTGCCTCCGCTTTGATTCATAGAATCCAAACGTCATGAAATAATACAACGTAGGAACACAAAACACAACACCGCAGGCCTGGCTTTATTATGGTGGGCTTAGAACGCGGAATGAACATCACATTCCCTTTGATTCACTTTCAGACTCCAAAGCTGCTGAAAATGTTTAGAAGGCCTCAGCAGATTGTTCACAGTTGTTGAGCCTCATCTTGAAATCCTCTGCCATATTTTCTTTCTCTGAAACAGCTCTTCCATGACCGTACTTGGACCGCTTTGAGAAAAAAAAAAAAAAAAATGGCGGGCCAACTCCAATGTTTTTGAGCAAGGCAGCTGAGACGCCTCAGCACTTCAGAACGCAGCTTGAGCCCGACGTGCTTCATTTTGTGTTTCTCTGTTTTGTTTTAGTCTGCTACAGTGCATCTGAGGAGCCGCTTTGATTGGTCCCGAACGACTTTGTGAAGTCGCCCTTCCATATTTTCTTTTCCTTTTTGTGCGCGTCTTGCGCTGTGTTGGTCCTCCGGTTTTGCTGGTTTTTCTGCAACGGCACAGTTTGGGTTGTGTGGCAATCTCGCCTTTCAGCCCATAATGAGAATGAAAAATATCGGGAGGGATATTCTGAATCATGATGATATCTGAAAATAATGTGGGGTATTTTGTCTGGACCGCCAGCTCCCATGTGGTAAATGTTTTCTCAGAAGTTGTCAAAAATATACCACCGAAATCAGGAGGATGTCATATCGTCACACCAAATATTCCTCGAAGAGGTGTCGGGTGTCGTTTCAAAGCGAGCAGTAATGAAGCGACTGCCAAGTGCAGTAAACCTCCTTCTGTTTCTTTTAAAGCCTTAAAAACAAACCTATGGAGAAACCAGGGTTGATGGCAGCCGTAGTAAAGTGAGAGTCAAACTCCACCTGTGGTTACATACTTTAAACTGTGCGTGGACCCTTCGCTGGCAGCATCTGACATTATCCTGGAAAACGTCCAGGGGGAGCTGAGCTGGAGGCTGCAGCCCGGCCAGACAGTGGGAGCGCATCGAGGACTGAGCATCATGCAAAGGGGCTGTGCAACAAAATCTTGCATTTTGCACCCCGGCAACACATCGGGAACGTCAAAAAATCAGCCAAACACTGCAAAAAAAAAAAAAAAAAGAGAAAAGGGCATCGCTCTTTGTCAAATTCCACTCTTTATTTTCTCGCTTTAACCCTGCCGTGGGATTTCGAGAAGGATGGCGAAGGCTCGAGATTGATAAGATGAAGCGCTGAAACACGAAGGCCTCATCGAGCAGCTGTTTAACCTTGACGGGACACTGACGGCTGCGCGATTCCCGCCCTGCTCACGAGCTGGCGGTCGGCCAGCTCGTGAGCTCGGCAGCGCGAGCCGAGCGGATTTGATTGCCTGGAAGACCGCGAGCCACCTCGGGATTTTTTCGGTAGAGGCGGACGCGTCGGTGGAAATATCGACGGTGGAGAAGGGCCGAGGGGGGTGGGTTGGGGGGCGGTGAAGCAAGAGATGGGGTCGTTACCTGCTGCGAGCCACTCATTAGCACCTTAACACACAGCCGCCGTCGACCCTGATGTTCGCGGTTATTGGCGCTAATGAGATCAACCGGGTATGCCACAGCGGAGCCGAAAGAACCCCGTCGCACGCTGACCTTTCCTCTACTTCGCCAGTCTTTTTTTTTTTGCCAGAATCTGCTTCCCTTTCGCCGTTCAGTAATGCCACAGCGGTGCGGCTCCCCTCGTCGTCGACACACCGCAGGAATCAAGCTCGCCAGCGCGAGCGCGGCTCGGCAAAACCCCACCGCGTGTGCGCACAGGCTGTAAAGCGGAGGTGGCATCAGGTCTTTGGGATTAGTCATTAGTGTGGTTTTGTATTCAGAGCCCGCCCGTTTGGCTGTGAACAAAAGCCCGGTCGCCTCGGTGCAATTTTGACACTTTGGAAACGGCAATTAATGTTGCAGTCTGTTAAAAAAAAAAAAAAAAAAAAGTTCAACAAAAACAATTACATGACTGTAATTATCTCGAACCTCTAACGTGGCGACGCAGCGCTTGCCGCAGCCGGTGGAGCGGTCAGAAGGGTTCTCATAAACGATTTGCATGATAATCCTGCGCGGCATTGTTCCCGGGGCCGAGCGTTTCCTGTGACGCGTAAGCCGACAGCGCCGCTCGTTCCTCAATTCATTTCCCGGCGCCCTCTGATTCCGACAGGTCCCTTTTTTTTTTTTTTTTTTTTTTTTAAGCGTTGCGTGGAAAGCGCGGCCGACTCCTCCGAGTTCCCGGCGAGAGAGGGAGAGAAAAGCAAAAAAAATGCAACCGACCGACTTTTAATTTCCAGACCGCCCGTTTTATTAACGGCGGAAGCGCGGCCGCTCTGGAGGACGAGAGCAGACCAAACGCCAGCGGCAGAAGGTTTGTTTCCAGCTGCCAGCCAAATAACATAAATGCGTCGCTGGAAGGAAGGAAAGGGGTCATTTACGAAAATATCTTCCCGATTTCCAAAGTTTTTTTTTTTTTTGTTTTGTTTTGTTTTGTTTTTTTTCTTTTTTCGCTGTCAGGCCTGAGAACTACCTGCCTACAATACCACCCAGTCAAGTCTACAGCATGTAAAACCTGTCAAAGCGTGTAATTGTTTCACTCCTCCGGCTGAACGGCAGCGGACTGATAGTGTTGACAGGAAAATGGCAAAAGGGGAAAACACTAGATAAACAAATTACAACCTGGGGGCATCGGCGCGGAAAGGGGGGGAAAAAAAAAAAAAAAACTAAAACAAGAGTGTGTTTGTGGCGCGGCGGCGTGCGTTTCCGTTTTTCCACCCCGGCTTACGTCTAAATAGAGACTAAACACTTAATGAACCTTGAGATTTTTTGAGGTGTTTATAGTCCAAAGGCAATATTTTTCCGCCACGCTTCCTCATCCCGCTTGCAGGGAGGTTTGACTGTAAGAATACTTGAAGAACAGAGCGGCTTTGTACAAACAAGAGGACAATCAAATTACTCACTAAAATGTACTGTATTTCTGTCTTTTGCAGGACCTCCGGGAAAGCGAGGAAGAAGAGGCCGCAACGGAGAACCTGGTATGTGCATTTGTGTGTGTTTTGTGCGTGCGTATGTGTGTGTGTGTGTGTGTGTGTGTGTGTGTGTGTGTGTGTGTGTGTGTGTGTGTGTGTGTGAGTGTGTGTGTGTG